>CM034080.1:36814660-37056606 GCA_019845555.1 Aristolochia fimbriata
TAATTTTGATAAAATTTCCATAATACAGCTTTCAACCATTTTTTTCTTAAAATTCCCTTACAATATCCTTTCAACCAAGATGTTTTTAAAACTCCCCACTATAGCCTTATGTCAAGAATTTTCTTTAAATTCCCTTACTATGGCCTTTAGCAGGAGATTATTCTTAAAATACCTGACTATAGCCTTCAGCCATTTTTTTTTCATAATATTGACTTACTATAGATTTCATCCAAGATTATTTTATAAATAACCTTACTATAGATTTCATCCAAGATTATTTTATAAATAACCTTACTATAAACTTTAACCATGACCATTCTAAAATTTCCCGTACTATAGCCTTCAACATTGGTTTTTCTCAAAATTCCCTTACTATAGCCTTCAACCATGATTTTTTGTCAAAATTCCCTTACTATAACCTTCAACCTTGTTTTTTCTTAAATTTTCTTATTTATCGCTTTCAGTCATGATTTTTCTTAAAGTTCCCTTATTATAGCCTTATGTCATGAGCTTTATCAAAATTGCTTTTCTACAGCCTTTAATCTTACTTTTTATTAAAATTCTTTTACTATAGCCTTCAACCAAGAGTTTTTTTTAAAAATACCCTTACTATAGCATTTTGTCATGAATTTTTTCAAATTCCCCTACTACTACCTTTTTAGCCAAGATTATTCTAAAATTCCCTTACTATTTGCCATATGCAATTTTTTTCATAAAATTGCCATACTATAGACTTCATCAAAGATTTTTCTTTAAAACTCCTTTAGGATAAACTTTAACCTTCACCATTCTTAAATTTCCATTACTATAGCCTTCAACATTGGTTTTTCTTAAAATTCCATTACTATAGCCTTCAACCATGTTTGTTTTTAAAATTCCCATACAATAACTGATAAGTGTCCAAAAGACACTATCTTTGGGCATAAAAATTGATTGAACGACTTAATTCTGAGTTAATTCTGAGCACAAAATCAACAAATATGACTCAATTTTATGTTTTATGCCTCAGGTACCTAGTGGAAGAAGAAAAATGGGATTTGGAGCAAAAATAGAAGAAAAATGAGCAAAAGAGGCCAAAAGGAAGAATGGCGCGCCCGTGCCAGAATCGGCGCGACCACGCCAGTTAAATGCACGAAAATTCAAATTAATGAGGAAAATGTCCAATGACCTAATGGTCATGAAAGCCAACGGTTGGGGAATGTGAATTGGTGCGACAAATGCAAAGGAGGGCACCGACCGTGCAAATTTAGCGCTGCCTCATCGGGAGAAACGCCAAGTGCATCTGAAGAAGGAAAGAAGACTTGCCGATCGGGGGAGCAGAGAAACGCCAAGTAGTGGCGCCGACCAGCATTTTTTTACAGCAAATTTATGCCATCATCGGCCGATGACTCAACAACAACAAATAGCAAAAATCTCGGGATCCTGATATCAAATCGAGTCCAAACTTGGGAGAAGGAGTCCTAAGTGTCTAAGGAAGGTATCCACAAAGATCTTAAGGTAATGTGCTCGAGTCTAGGTGCATTGAATGATAAAAAAGAAAACAATCCAAAATAGGAAACTGCTGCCCAAAAGAAGAAGATAAATCCAAAATTTGTGAAGAGCATACATGGAGTTTATGAATTCCAATTGAAGCCAAACTTGGAACGAAGCTTCCTGGTGCTACAGAGGATCATATCACGAAAATTCAGGCCAATCCAAGCGAGGCTTCTCGAGTTTCACATCTCCAAAGTGGTGGACCCTGTGCAGAAATTGGCAGCAGAAACCAGACAACTTCTTCTCATCATATCTCGAGTTTCCCAACTGTGAATGGATTAAAATTTTGTGAGCAAGGAAAGAACTACAGAAGGAAGGTTTGGATGTAATTTCATCCATTTATGAGGCCTGGAAGTCACAATTCATGCCCCCTGGACAGAGGCTAAAATTACAAGGTCTAGACAGAACTTCAAGTATAAATAGGGATCCGAGGCAGAGCATAAGGATCCAGTTTTGTATTCAGGGTTGAGTTTAGTTGAGCTTTGTATTCAGTTTTGCTTTCTAGTTTAGTTTAGAGAAAGAGGGAAAGGTCCGAGGGAGTTCACACGAACTCTGGTCACCTTGAGGAAGAAAGGTGGAGCAACAAGCTAAGGAGCAAGAAGGATTAAGGAAGCTTTCCCAAGGGAGTTTTTCTTTACTTAGTCTTTCCCTAATTCTTGGCTGTTGTAAAACCTTGTTGTGTGCTTTTAATTCTATCATGGAGTAGTCATTTTAGTTGGGAGTCCATGACTCCCTAGGCATGTAATGAGATTGATGCTTATAATATATTTGGTGTTCAGTTTGGTGCATGAATGAGTTTTCCATGTTATAAATTCTTGATTCATACTTGATGTCTGGCTATGTACTGGTTATAAGGTGACGTTGGGCTTAAGGTAAGACATGGAGTTAGGATTTTGTAATCTTTATGAGTTTATGCACTAGGCAGATCACTAATCCTTGGGTTAATCCTCGACCTTAAAGTAATACCCTGTTGGATTAGTTGGTCTGCCAATGACATAAGGGCCTCGGGTTTATGCTGTCAAATAGAGTAGATTATGACCGGCTAGTTTGCTCTAGGAGATAGGAAAAGGTGATGCCGATGCGGATTGTAGCCATGGTTTTATAAGCTCGTTAGGAACTGATTTCCAAAACATTGTTCAATTCAATCTCAGAAGTGTCTTGGGAGGAAAATGGATTCCTAACGTCTTTCTCCTCATTGAATTTCCTCAAAAGCTTTTCTCAACAGTTTTCAATTACTGATTTAGTTAATTCTCTGTTTCTCAAATCAAGATTCTCAAACTTTAGATTTTTATTCATAAAGAAATTAACTGCTGGCTAGGTCCTTGTGGGACGATATTCGGACTTGCACAAAGTCTATATTAACTTGATTAGTCCTCTTGCTAGTGATTAGCTAGAATCGCATCAATAACCTTACACCTTGATTTTTCTTAAATTTCCCAATCTATAGCCTTCAGCCATGATTTTTCTTAAAGGTTCCTTACTATAATGTTATGTTAAAAGTTTTCTTGAAATTCCCTTTCTACTAGCTTCAGCCAATATTATTCTTCTTATTCCCTCACTAGTGTCCTCTATCATATTTTTCTTCAAAATCCCTTATAGTAGCCTTCAGAATTGAATTTTCGTAAAATTCCTTTACAAAAACCTTTAGCCATGATATTTCTTAAATTTCCCTCACTACTGCCTTCCACCATAATTTTTTAAAAATTCCCTAACTATAGCCTTATGTCTTAAATTTTATTCAAATTCCTTTACAACAGCCTCTAGCCGTGATTATTCTTCAAATACCCCTTATATATTCTTCAACCATATTTTTCTTCAAAATCCATTACTATAGCCTTCACGATTTAATTTTCATAAAATTCCCATAATATAGCCTTCAACCATGTTTTTTCTTAAAATTCCCTTACTATGGCCTTCAACCATGATTTTGTTTTAAAATCCCCCTATTAAAGCCTTATGTCATTAATTTTCTTCAAATTCCTTTACGTCCTTTAGTCAAGATTATCCTTAAAATTCCCTAACTATAGCCTTCAACTATTTTTTTCTAAAAATTACCATAATATAGACATCATCCAATATTTTTTTTAAATTCCCTTACAATAAAATTTAAGCGTGACCATTTTTAAATTTCCCTTATTATTGCCTTCAACTTTAGTTTTTCTTAAAATTCCCATGCTATAGCCTTGAATAAAGATTTTTTTCAAAATACCCTTACAATAACCTTGAAGCTTGGTTTTTCTTAAATTTCCCTATCTATAGCCTTCAACCATGATTTCTCTTAAAGTCCCCTTACTATAGCCTAATGTCATGAGTTTGCTTGAAATTCTTTTTCTACAGCCTTAAGCCAATACTATTCTTCAAATTCCCTGACAATTGTCTTCTGTCATATTTTTCTACAAAATCCCTTACAATAACCTTCAGGATTGAATTTTCTTAAAATTCTTTTACTACAACCTTAAACCATGACTTTTCTTAAATTTCCCTTGCTATTGTCTTCAACCATGATTTTTGAAAAATTCCATAACTTTAGCCTTATGCCTTATATTTTCTTCAAATTCCCTTACTGCAGCCTTTAGGCAAGATTATTTTTCAAATTCCCTTGATATAGTCTTCAGACATATTTTTCTTCAAAATGCCTTACTATAGCATTCACAATTTAATTTTGATAAAATTTCCATAATATGGCCTTCAGCCATGTTTTTCTTAAAATTCCCTTACTATAGCCTTCAACCAAGAAATTTTTAAAAAAAAACCCCAACTATAGCCTTATGTCATGAATTTCCTTCAAATTCCCTTACTACGGCCTTTAGTAGAGATTATTCTTAAAATACCCTAACTAAAGCCTTCAACCATTTTTTTCATAAAATTGACTTACTAAAGATTTCATCCAAGATTATTTTATACTATAAACTTTAACCAAGACCGTTCTTAAATTTCCCGTACTATAGCCTTCAACGTTGGTTTTTCTTAAAATTCCCTTACTATAGCCTTCAACCATGATTTTTCTGAAAATTCCCTTACTATAACCTTCAACCTTGATTTTTCTTAAATTTTCTTATCTATCGCCTTTAGCCATGATTTTTCTTAAAGTTCCCTTATTATAGCCTTATGTCATGAGTTTTTTCGAAATTGCATTTCTACATCCTTCACCCAATATTATTCTTCAAATTCCCTTACTATAGTCTTGTGCCAAATTTTTCTTCAAAATCCCTTACAATAGCCTTCACGATTGAATTTTCTAAAAATTCCTTTAAAATAACCTTCAGCCATGATATTGCTTGAATTTCCCTTACTATTTTCTTCAACCTTGATTTTTTTAAAAATTCCTTAGCAGTAACCTAATATCTTAAAGTTTTTTCAAATTCTTGTACAGTAGCCTCTAGCCAAGATTATTCTTCAAATTCCCATAAAATAGTTTTTTGCATTATTTTTCTTCAAAATCCATTATTATGGAGTTCACAATTTTATTTTTATGAAATTCCCATAATATACCATTTAATCTTGTTTTTTATTAAAATTCTTTTAATGTAGGCTTCGACCATGATATTTTTATAAATTCCTTGACAATACCATTTTGTCATGAATTTTCTTCAAATTCCCTTACTACGGCCTTTAGCCAAGATTATTCTAAAAATTTCCTAACTATTGCCATCGGCCATTTTTTTCATAAAATTGCCTTACTGTAGACTTCATCAAAGATTTTTCTATAAAATTCCTTTACGATTAACTTTAACCTTCATCTTTCTTAAATGTCCATTACTATAGCCTTAAACATTGGTTTCTATTAAAATTCCATTACTATAGCCTTCAACCATGATTGTTTTTAAAATTCCCATACTATAACCTTCAACCTTGATTTTTCTTAAATTTCCCAATCAATAGCCTTCAGCCATGATTTTTTGTTAAAGGTTCCTTACTATAATCTTATGTCATGAGTTTTCTTGAAATTCACTTTCTACTGCCTTCAGCCAATATTATTCTTCCATTCCCTCACAAGTATCTTCTGTCATATTTTTTTTTTTTTTTAAAATCCCATATGGTAACCTTCATAATTGAATTTTCTTAAAATTCCTTTACAATAACCTTCAGCCATGATATTTCTTAAATTTCTCTTACTATTTCCTTCAACCATAATTTTTTAAAAATTTCCTAACAATAGGCTTATGTCTTAAATTTTATTCAAATTCCTTTACAGCAGCCTTTAGCCATGATTATTCTTCAAATACCCTTTATATAGTCTTCAACCATATTTTTCTACAAAATCCATTACTATATAGCCTTCACGATTTAATTTTCATAAAATTCCCATAACATAGCTTTCAACCAATGTTTTTCTTAAAATTCCCTTACTATGGCCTTCAACCATGATTTTGTTTTAAAATCCCCCATTATAGCCTTATGTCATGAATTTTCTTCAAATTCCTTCTACGCCTTTAGTCAAGATTATCCTTAAAATTCCCTTAGTATTGCCTTATGTCATGAGTTTTCTTGAAATTCTTTTTCTACAGCCTTAACCCAATACTATTCTTCAAATTCTTTGACAATTGTCTTCAGTCATATTTTTTCTACAAAATCCCTTACAATAGCCTTCAGGATTGAATTTTCTTAAAATTCTTTTACTATAACCTTAAACCATGACTTTTCTTAAATTTCCCTTGCCATTGTCTTCAACCATGATTTTTAAAAATTCCCTAACTTTAGCCTTATGCCTTATATTTTCTTCTAATTCCCTTACAACAACCTCTAGGCAAGATTATTTTTCAAATTCCCTTCATATAGTCTTCAGCCATATTTTTCTTCAAAATGACTTACTATAGCCTTCACATTTTAATTTTGATAAAATTTCCATAATATGGCCTTCAACCATGTTTTTTCTTAAAATTCCCTTACTATATCCTTCAACCATGATATTTTTTAAAAACTCCCCCACTATAGCTTTATGTCATGAATTTCTTTCAAATTCCCTTACTACGGCCTTTAGTAGAGTTTACTATAGATGTCATCCAAGCTTATTTTATACTATAAACTTTAACCAAGACCTTTCTTAAATTTCCGGTACTATAGCCTTCAACATTGGTTTTTCCTAAAATTCCTTACTAAAGCCTTCAACCATGATTTTTCTCAAAATTGCCTTACTATAACCTTCGACCTTGATTTTTCTTAAATTTTCTTATCTATCACCTTCAGCCATGATTTTTTCTTAAAGTTCCCTTATTATAGCCTTATGTCATGAGTTTTCTCGAAATTGCCTTTCTCTGCCTTCAGCCAATACTATTCTTCAAATTCCCTTACAATCGCCTTGTGCCATATTTTTCTTCAAAATCCCTTACAATAGCCTTCACGATTGAAATTTGTTAAAATTTGTTGAAAATAACCTTCAGCCATGATATTTCCTGAATTTTCCTTACAATTGTCGTCAACCTTGATTTTTTAAAAATTCCTTAGCAGTAGCCCTATATCTTAAAGTTTTTTGAAATTCCGTGACAGTAGCCTGCATCCAAGATTATTCTTCAAAATCCCATAATATAGTTTTTTTGCATTATTTTTCTTCAAAATCCTTTATTATAGACTTCATGATTTAATTTTTATAAAATTCCTAAAATATAGACTTTAACGTTGTTTTTTATTAAAATTCTTTTAATGTAGGCTTCAACCATGATATTTTTATAAATTCCTTGATGATAGCATTTTGTCATGAATTTTCTTCAAATTCCCTTACTTCGACCTTTTGCCAAGATTATTCTAAAAATTCCCTAACTATTGTCATCGGCCATTTTTTTCATAAAATTGCCTTACTATATACTTCATCAAAGATTTTTCTATAAAAATTCCTTTACGATAAACTTTAACCTTCACCATTCTTAAATGTCCATTACTATAGCCTTCAACCATGATTGTTTTTAAAATTCCCATACAATAACCTTCAACCTTGATTTTTCTTAAATTTTCCAATCTATAGCCTTCAGCCATGATTTTTCTTAAAGGTTCCTTACTATAATCTTATGTCATGAGTTTTCTTTAAATTCCCTTTCTTCTGCCTTCAGCCAATATTATTCTTCCAATTCCATCACAAGTATCTTCTGTCATATTTTTCTTACAAATCCCTTATAGTAGCCTTTAGAATTGAATTTTCTTAAAACTCCTTTACAATAACCTTCAGCCTTGATATCTCTTAAATTTCCCTTACTATTGTCTTCAACCATAATTTTTTGAAAATTCCCTAACTATAGCCTTATGTCTTAAATTTTATTCAAATTCCTTTACAACAGCCTTTAGCCATGATTATTCTTCAAATACCCTTTATATAGTCTTCAACCATATTTTTCTACAAAATCCCTTACTATATAGCCTTCACGATTTAATTTTCATAAAATTCCTATAATATAGCCTTCAACCATGTTTTTTCTTAAAATTCCCCTACTATAGCCTACAACCATGTTTTTTCTTAAAATTCCTCTACTATAGCCTACAACCATGATTTTTTTTAAAAATCCCCCCATTATAGCCTTATGTCATGAATTTTCTTCAAATTTCTTTACGACCTTCAGTCAAGATGTTCATTAAAATTCCCTAACTATAGGCTTCAGCCATTTTTTTCTAAAAATTGCCATACTATTGACATCATCCAATATTTTTGTTTAAATTTCCTTAAAAAAAAATTTAAGCGTGACCATTTTTAAATTTCCCTTTCTATTGCCTTCAACATTGGTTTTTCTTAAAATTCCCTTATATAGCCTTCAACAAAGATTTTTTTTAAAATACCCTTAAATAACCTTGAAGTTTGATTTTTCTTAAATTTCCCTATCTATGGCCTTCAGCCATGATTTTTCTTAAAGTCCCCTTACTAGAGCCTTATGTCATGAGTTTGCTTGAAATTCCTTTTCTACAGCCTTAAGGCAATACTATTCTTCAAATTCCCTGACAATTGTCTTCTGTCATATTTTTCTACAAAATCCCATACAATAGCCTTCAGGATTAAATTTTCTTAAAATTCTTTAACTTTAACATTAAACCATGACTTTTCTTAAATTTCCCTTGCTATTGCCTTCAACCATGATTTTTTAAAAATTCCCTAACTTTAGCTTTAGACCTTATATTTTCTTCAAATTCCCTTACAACAGCCTTTAGGCAATATTATGTTTCAAATTCCCTTGATATAGTCTTCAACGATATTTTTCTTTAAAATCCCTTATTATAGCCTTCACAATTTAATTTTGATAAAATTTCCATGATATAGCCTTCAACAATGATTTTTATTAAAATTCCCTTACTATAGCCTTCAACCATGATATTTTTTAAAAACTCCCCCACTAAACCCTTATGTCATGAATTTTCTTCAAATTCCCTTTCTACGGCCTTTAGTAAAGATTATTCTTAAAATACCCTAACTATAGCCTTCAACCATTTTTTTTCATAAAATTGACTTACTTAGATTTCATCCAAGATTCTTTTATAAATAACCTTACTTTAAACTTTAACCAAGACCGTTCTTAAATTTCCCGTACTATAGCCTTCAACTTTGGTTTTGCTTAAAATTCCCTTACTATAGCCTTCGACCATGATTTTTCTCAAAATTCCCTTACTATAACCTTCAACCTTGATTTTTCTTAAATTTTCTTATCTATCGCCTTCAGCCATTATTTTTCATAAAGTTCCCTTATTATAGCCTCATCTCATGAGTTTTTTTGAAATTGCCTTCTATAGCCTTCAGCCAATATTATTCTTCAAGTTCCCTTACTATTGTCTTCTGCCATATTTCTCTTCAAAATCCCTTACAACTGCCTTCATTCGATTGAATTTTCTTAAAATTCCTTTAAAATAACCTTCAACAAAGATTTTTCTTGAATTTCCCTTACTATTTATTTGAACCAAGATTTTTTTTAAAATTATTTAACACTAGCCTTATATCTTAAAGTTTTTTTGAATCTCCGTAATATAGTTTTAACACTAGCCTATTTCCAAGATTATTCTTAAAATTTCCTGAATATAGTTTTTTACATTATTTTTCTTCTAGATCCATTATTATAGCCTTCACGATTTAGTTCTGGTAAAATTCCCATAATATAGCCTTTTGCCTTTTTTATTAAAATTCTTTTACTATAGCCTTCAAACATGATTTTTTTGAAAAATTCCCTATCTAAAGCCTTATGTTATGAATTTTCTTCAAATTACCTAACTATCGCCTTCAACCATTTTTTTCATAAAATTGCCATACTATAGATTTCATCCAATATTTTTCTTTAAAATTCCCTTACGATAAACTTTAACCTTCACCATTCTTAAATTTCCATTACTATAGCCTTCAACATTGGTTTTCTTAAAATTTCATAACTATTGCCTTTAGCCATGATTTTTCTTTAAACTCCCATACAATAACCTTCAACCTTGATTTTTTCTTAAATTTCCCTACCTATAGTCTTCTGCCATTATTTTTCTTAAAGGTTCCTTACTATAGCCTTATGTCATGAGTTTTCTTGAAATTCCCTTTCTACAGCCTTTTGCCAATATTTTTCTTCAAATTCTCTCATTAGTGTCCTCTATCATACATTTCTTCAAAATCCCTTTTAGTATCCTTTAGGATTGAATTTTCTTAAAATTATTTTACTATAACCTTAAGCCATGACTTTTTCTTGTATTTTCTTTACTATTGCCTTAAACGATGATTTTTTTAAAAATTCCCTAACTATAGCCTTATGCCTTATATTTTCTTCAAATTCCATTACAGCACCTTTAGGCACGATTATTCTTCAAGTTCCCTAGATATAGTCTTCAGCCAAATTTTTCTTCTAAATCCCTTACTATTGCCTTCACGATTTAATTTTGATAAAATTTCCATAATATAATCTTCAACCATGTTCTTTCATGAAATTCCCATAATATAGCCTTCAACCATGATTTTTATTAAAATTCCCCCCATTATAGCCTTATGTCATGAATTTTCTTTTAAATTCCTTTACTACGACCTTTAGTCAAGATAATCCTTAAAATTCCCAAATTATAGACTTCAGCCATTTTTTTCTAAAAATTACCTTAGTATAGACTTTATCCAAGATTTTTCTTTAAAATTCCTTTACGATAAACATTAACCTTCACCATTCTTAAATTTCCATTATTATAGCCTTCAACTATTATTTTTCTTAAAATTTCATAACTATAGCCTTCAACCAAGTTTTTTCTTAAAATTCCCATGCATTTCCTTCAACCTTGATTTTCTTAAATTTCCCTATCTTCTGCCATGATTTTTCTGAAAGGTTCCTTACTAAAGCTTTATGTCATGAGTTTTCTTGAAATTCTCTTTCTACAGCCTTCAACATTTTTCTTCAAATTCTCTCACTAGTGTCCTCTATCATAGTTTTTCTTCAAAATCCCTTTTATTAGCCTTCACAATTGAATTTTCTTTAAATTCCTTTACTATAACCTTCAGCCATGTTTTTTCTTAAATTTCCCTTGCTATTGCCTTCAATCATAATTTTTTAAAAATTCCCTAACTATACCCTTATGTCTAAATTTTTTTTCAAATTCCCTTATAACAGCCTTTAGCCATGATCATTCTTCAAATACCCTTAATATAGTCCTCAGCCATATTTTTCTTCAAAATCCCTTACTATAGCTTTCACGATTTAATTTTCATAAAATTCCCATAATACAGCCGTCTAGCGTGTTTTCTCTTAAAATTCACTTACTATAGCCTTCAACCATGATTTTTTTAAAAATCCCCCAATGTAACCTTATGTCGTGAATTTTCTTCAAATTCCTTTACTACGGCCTTTAGTCTAGATTATCCTTAAAATTCCCAAACTATAGCCTTCAACCATTTTTTTCTAAAAACTACCATACTATAGACTTCATCCAATATTTTTTTAAAAATTCCCATACGAAGAACTATAAGCGAGAACATTCTTAAATTTCCGTTACTATAGCCTTCAACATTGGTTTTTCTTAAAATTCCCTTACTAAAGCCTTCAACAAAGATATTTTTTAAAATACCTTTACATTGACCTTGAAGCTTGATTTTTCTTAAATTTCCATATCTATAGCCTTCAGCCACGATTTTTCTTAAAGTCCCTTTACTATAGCCTTATGTCATGAGTTTTCTTGAAATTCCTTTTCTATAGCCTTCAGCCAATACTATTCTTCAAATTCCCTGACTATTGTCTTCTATTATATTTTTCTAAAAAATCCCTTACAATAGGCTTCAAGATTGAATTTTCTCAAAATTCTTTTACTATAACCTTAAGCCAAAACTTTTCTTAAATTTCCCTTACTATTGCCTTCATTGATGATTTTTTTAAAAATTTCCAAACTTTAGCCTTATACCTTATATTTTCTTCAAATTCCCGTACAGCAGCCTTTAGGCAAGATTATTCTTCAAATTCCCTTGATATAGTCTTCAGCCATATTTTTATTTAAAATCCCATACTATAGCCTTCATGATTTAATTTTGACAAAATTTCCATAATATTGCCTTCAACCATGTTTTCTCATGAATTTCCCATAATATAGCCTTCAACTATATTTTTCTTTAAATTCCCTTAAAATATCCTTCAACCATGATTTTTTTAAAAAATCCCCCCATTATAGCCTTATGTCATGAATTTTCTTCTAAATTCCTTTACTACTGCCTTTAGTCAAGATTATCCTTAAAAATCCCTAGCTATAGTCTTCAACCATTTTTTTCTAAAAATTGCCTTTCTTTAGTCTTTATCCAAGATTTTTCTTTAAATTTCCTTTACCATAAACATTAACCTAAACCATTCTTAAATTTCCATTATTATAGCCGTCAACAATTGTTTTTCTAAAATTTCATAACTATAGCCTTCAACAATGTTTTTTCTTAAAATTCTCACACAATAACCTTCAACCACAATTTTTCTTAAATTTCCCTATCTATAGCCTTCTGCCATGATTTTTCTGAAAGGTTCTCTACTAAGGCCTTATGTCACAAGTTTTCTTGAAATTCCCTTTCTACAACCTTCAGCCAATATTTTTTTTTAAATTCCTCACTAGTGTCCTCTATCATATATTTCCTCAAAATCCCTTTTACTTGCCTTCACAATTGAATTTTATTAAAATTCCTGTACTATAACCTTCAGCCATGATTTTTCTTAAATTTTCCTTGCAATTGCCTTCAGCCATAATTTTTAAAAAATTCTCTAACTATAGCCTTATGTCTTAAATTTTCTTCAAATTCCCTTACATAAGCCTGTAGCCATGAGTAGTCTTCAAATACCTTTAATATAGTCTTCAGCCATATTCTTCTTCAAAATCCCTTACTATAGCCTGCTTGATTTAATTTTCATAAAATTCCCATAATTAGCCTTCAACCATGTTTTTTATTAAAATTCCCTTACTGTACCCTTCAACCACGATTTTTTTTTAAAACCCTCCCATTACAGCCTTTAGTCTAGATTATCCTTAAAATTCCCTAACTATAGCCTTCAGCCATTTTTTTCTAAAAAATGCCATACTATAGACTTCATCCAATATTTTTTTAAAAATTCCCTTACTCTAAACTTTAAGCGAGACCATTCTTAAATTTCCCTTACTATAGCCTTCAACATTAGTTTTTCTTAAAATTCCTTTACAATTGCCTTCAACCAAGTTATTTTTTAAAATACCCTTACAATAACCTTGAAGCTTGATTTTTCTTAAATTTCCCAATCTATAGCCTTCAGCCATGATTTTTCTTAAAGTCCCCTTACTATAGCCATATCTCTTGAGTTTTCTTGAAATTCAATTGTATTCTTTCATATATTTTCTATAAAATCCCTTACAATATAGCCTTCAGGATTGAATTTTCTTAATATTCTTTTTCTATAACCTTAAACCATGACTTTTCTTAAATTTCCCTTACTATTGCCTTCAACCATGATATTTTTTAAAATTCCCTAACTTTAGCCTTATGTCTTATATTTTCTGCTAATTCCCTCACAGCAGCCTTTAGCCAAGATTATTCTTCAAATTCCCTTGATATAGTCTTCAGACATATTTTTCATCAAAATCCCTTACTGTAGCCTTCACAATTTAATTTTGATAAAATTTCCATAACTTGGCCATCAACCATATTTTTTCTTAAAATTCCTTTACTATAGCCTTCAACTATGATAATTTTTTAAAACACCCCCACTATAGCCTTATGTCATGAATTTTCTTCAAATTCCCTTACTACAGCCTTTGGCCAAGATTATTCTAAAAATTCCCTAACTATAACGTTCAACCATTTTTATTCATAAAATTACATTACTATAGATTTCATCCAAGATTCTTTTATAAACAACCTTACGATAAACTTTAACCATGACCATTCTTAAATTTCCCTTACTATAGCTATCGACATTGATTTTTCTTAAAATTCCCTTACTATAGCCTTCAACCATGATTTGTCTAAAAAATTCCTTACCATAACCTTCAACCTTGGTTTTTCTTAAATTTTCCTATCTATTGCCTTCAGCCATGATTTCTTAAAGTTCTCTTAGTATAGCCGAATCTCAAGAGTTTTCGTGAAATTGCCTTTCTACAGCCTTCAACCAATATTATTCTTCCAATTCCCGTACTATTGTCTTCTGCTATATTTTTTTTCAGAATCCCTTACAATAGCCTTCACGATTGAATTATCTTAAAATTCCTATAAAATAACCTTCAGCCGTGATTTTTGTTGAATTTCCTTTACTATGGCCTTCAACCATGTTTTTTTAAAAAATTCCTTAATAGTAGCTTTATATCTTAAATTTTTTTCAAATTCTTGTACAGTAGCGTGTAAGCAAGATTATTTTTTATTTTCCCTTAATATAGTTTTCTGCGTTGTTTTTCTTCAAAATCCCTTATTATAGCCTTCACATTTTAATTTTTATAAAATTTCAATAATATAGCCTTCAACCTTGTTTTTATTTAAAATTCTTTTACCAGAGTCCCTCAACCATGATTTTTTTAAAATTCCCTGATTATAGCCATATGTCATGAATTTTATTAAAATTCCCTTACTACATGGCCTTAAGCGATGATTATTCTAAAAATTCCATAACTATAGCCTTCAGCCATTTTTTTTCACAAAATTGCCTTACTGTAGACTTCTTCCAAGATTTTTCTTTAAAATTCCCTTACGATAAACTTTAACCTTCACCATTCTTAAATTTCCATTACTATAGCCTTCAACATTGTTTTTTCTTTAAATTCCATATCTATAGCCTTCAACCATGATTTTTCTTAAAATTTGCATACTATAACCTCCAACCTTGATATTTCTTAAATTATCCTATCTACAGCCTTCAGCCATGATTTTTCTTAATGGTTCCTTACTATAGCCTTATGTCATGAGTTTTCTTGAAATTCCCTTTCTGCTGCCTACAACCAATATTATTCTTCAAATTCCATCACTAGTGTCTTCTATCATATTTTTTTCAAAATCCCTTACAGTAGCCCTCACAATTGAATTTTCATAAAATTCCTTTACGAAAACCTTCAGCCATGATTTTTCTTAAATTTACCTTGCTATTACCTTCAACCATAATTTTTTAAAAATTCCCTACCTATAGCCTTTGGTCTTAAATTTTCTTCAAATTCCCTTGTAGCAGCCTTTAGCCAAGATTATTCTTCAAATACCCTTAATATAGACTTCAGCCATATTTTTCTCCGAAATCCTTTACAATAGCCTTCACGATTTAATTTTCATAAAATTCCCATAATATAGCCTTCGACCACATTTTTTTTAAAATTCCCTTACTATATTCTTCGACCATGATTTTTTTTTAAAATCCCCCCATTATAGCCTTATGTCATGAATTTTCTTCTAAATTCCTTTACTACAGCCTTTAGTCAAGATTATCCATAAAATTCCCAAACTATAGCCTTCAGACATTTTTTTTCTAAAAAATGCCATAACATAGACTTCATCGAATATTTTTTATAAAATTCCCTTACTATAAACTTTAAGAATGACCATTCTTCAATTTCACTTACTATCATAGCCTTCAACTTTGGTTTTTCTTAAAATTCCCTTACAATAGCTTTCAACAATAATTTGTTTTAAAGTATCCTTACAATAACCATCAAGCTTGATTTTTCTTAAATTTCTCTAACTATAGCCCTCAGCCATGAATTTTCTTATACTTCCCTTACTATAGGTTTATGTCATGAGTTTTATTCAAATTCCTTTTCTACAGCCATCAGCCAATACTATTCTTCAAATTCCTTAACTATTGTCTTCTGTCATATTTTTCTACACAGAGCTTTGCACAAGCCTCCACGATTGAATTTTCTTAAAATTCTTTTACTATAACCTTAACCCATTATTTTTCTTAAATTTCCCTAACTATTCTTTTACTATAACCTTAACCCATTATTTTTCTTAAATTTCCCTAACAATTACCTTCAACCATAATTTTTTAAAAAATTCCCTAACTTTTGCCTTATGCCTTATATTTTGTTCAAATTCCCTTACAATAGCTTTTAGGCGAGATTATTCTTCAAATTACCTTGATATAGTCTTCAGCCATATTTTTCTTCAAAATCCCTTACTGTAGCCTTCACGATTTAATTTTCATAAAATTTCTAAAATATAGCCTTCATCCATATTTTTTCTGAAATTCCCTTACTTTAGCCTTCAACCATGATATTTTTTAAAAACTCCCCCACTATAGCTTTGTGTCATGAATTTTCTTCAAATTCCCTTACTACGGCTTTTAGGCAAGATTATTCTTAAAATTCCCTAACTATTGCCTTCAACCATTTTTTTCATAAACTTGCCTTACTATAGATTTCATCCAAGATTCTTTTATAAATAACCTTACTATAAAATTTAACCATGACCATTCTTAAATTTCCCTTACTATAGCCTTCAATATTGGTTTTTCTTCAAATTCCTTTACTAAGCCGTCATCCATGAATTTTCTCAAAATTCCCTTACTATAACCTCCAACCTTGATTTTTCTTAAATTTTCTTATCTATAGCCTAAAGCCATGATTTTTCTTAAAGGTTCCTTACTATAGCCTTATGTCATGAGTTTTCTTGAAATTTCCTTTCTACAGCCTTCAGCCAATATTATTCTTCCAATTCCCTCACTCATGTCTTCTGTCATATTTTTCTTCAAAATCCTTTATATTAGCCTTCACAAATGACTTTTCTTAAAATTCTATTACTATAACCTGCATACATGATTTTTCTTAAATTTTCCTTACTATTACCATCAACCATAATTTTTTTAAAATTCCCTAACTATAGCCTTATGTCTTAAATTTTTTTCAAACTACCCCACAACAACCTTTGGCCACGATTATTCTTCAAATACCCTTAATATAGTCTTCAGCCATAATTTTCTTCAAAATCCCGTACTATAGCCATCACGATTTTATTTTCATAAAATTACCATAATATAGCCTTCATCCATGTTTTTTCTTAAAATTCTCTTACTATAGCTTTCAACCATAATTTTTTTAAAAATCCCCCCATTATAGCCTCATGTCATGAATTTTCTTCAAATTCTTTTACGACCTTTAGTCAAGATTATCCTAAAAATTCCCTCACTATAGCCTTCTGCCATTTTTTTCTAAAAATTGTCATACTATAGACTTCATCGAATATATTTTATAAAATTCCCTTACTATAAACTTTAAGCAGGACCATTCTTAAATTTCCTTTACTATAGACTTCAACATTGGTTTTTCTTCAAATTTCCTTACTTTAGCCTTCAACCATGATTTTGTTTACATACCCTTACAATCACCATCTAGCTTGATTTTATTTAAATTTCCCTATCTATAGCCTTCTGCCATGAATTTTCTTAAAACTTCCTTAATATAGCCTTATGTCATGAGTTTTTTTAAAATTAATTTTTCTACAGCCTTCAGCCAGTACTATTCTTCAAATTCCATGACTATTGTCTATTGTCATATTTTTCTACAAAATCCCTTACAATAGCCTTCATGATTGAATTTTATCAAAATTCTTTTATTATAACCTTAAGCCATGATTTTTCTTAAATTTCACTAACTATTGCCTTCAACAATGATTTTTAAAAAAATTTCCCAATTTTTCCTTAATGCCTTATATTTTCTTCAAATTCCCTTACTGCAGGCTTTAGGCAAGATTATTCTTCAAATTCTCTTGATATAGTCTTCAGCCATATTTTTCTTCAAAATCCGTTACTGTAGCCTTCACGATTTAATTTTCATAAAATTTCCATAATATAGCCTTCATCCATATTTTTTTCTGAAAATTCCCTTACTATAGCCTTCAACGATGATATTTTTCCAAAACTCCCCCACTATAGCTTTATGCCATGAATTTTCTTCAAATTCCCTTTTTACGGCCTTTAGGCAAGATTATTCTTAAAATTCCCTAACTTATGCCTCCAACCATTTTTTTCATAAAATTGCCTTACTATAGATTTCATCCAAGATTCTTTTATAAATAACCTTACTATAAACTTTAACCTTGACCATTCTTAAATTTCCCTTACTATAGCCTTCAATATTGGTTTTTCTTAAAATTCCCTTACTAAAGCCTTCAACCATGATTTTTCTCAAAATTCCCTTAATATAACCTCCAACCTTGATTTTTCTTAAATTTTCCTATCTATAGCCTTCAGCCATGATTTTTCTTTAAGGTTCCTTACTATAGCCTTATGTCATGAGTTTTCTTGAAATTCCCTTTCTACAGCCTTCAACCAATATTATTCTTTAAACTCCCTCACTCATGTCTTTTGTCATATTTTTCTTCAAAATCCTTTATAGTAGCCTTCACATAGGACTTTTCTTAAAATTCCTTTACTATAACCTGCAGACATGATTTTTCTTAAATTTCCTTTACTATTGCCATTAACCATAATTTTTTAAAAATTCCCTAACTATAGCCTTATGTCTTAAATTTTCTTCAAATTACCCCACAACAACCTTTGTCCATGATTATTCTTCAAATACCCTTAATATAGTCTTCAGCCATATTTTTCTTCAAATCCCATACTGTAACCATCATGATTTAATTTTTATAAAATTACCATAATATAGCCTTCAACCATGTTTTTTCTTAAAATTCCCTTACTATATATTTCAAGCATGATTTTTTAAAAAATTCCCCCATTATAGCCTCATGTCATGAATTTTCTTCAAATTCTTTTATGACCTTTAGTCAAGATTATGCTAAAAATTCCCTCGCTTTAGCATTCTACCATTTTTTTTTAAAAATTGTCATACTATTGGCTTCATCCAATATTTTTTATAAAATTCCCTTACTATAAACTTTAAGCAGGACCATTCTTAAATTTCCCTTACTATAGCCTTCAACATTGGTTTTTCTTAAAATTTCCTTACTTTAGCCTTCAACCAT
This sequence comes from Aristolochia fimbriata, assembly GCA_019845555.1. NCBI lineage: Eukaryota > Viridiplantae > Streptophyta > Magnoliopsida > Piperales > Aristolochiaceae > Aristolochia > Aristolochia fimbriata. The sequence continues at coordinate 36,833,514 of CM034080.1, forward strand.
GATTTGTTTTAAAATACCCTTACAATATCCATCTAGCTTGATTTTAATTAAATTTCCCTATCTATAGCCTTCCGCCATGAATTCTCTTAAAGCTTCCTTAATATAGCCTTATGTCATGAGTTTTCTTGAAATTCTTTTTCCACAGCCTTAAGCCAAAACTATTCTTCAAATTCCATGACTATTGTCTTTTGTCATATTTTTCTACAAAATCGATTGCAATAGCCTTCACGGTTGAATTTTATCAAAATTCTTTTACACTAACCTTAAGCCATGATTTTTCTTAAATTTCCCTAATTATTGCCTTCAACCATGATTTTTAATAAAATTCCCTAACTTTAGCCTTATGCCAAATATTTTCTTCAAATTCCCTTAAATCAGCCTTTAGGCAAGATTATTCTTCAAATTCTCTTGATATAGTCGTCAGCCATATTTTTCTTCAAAATCCCTTACTGTAGCCTTCACGAATTAATTTTCATAAAATTTCCATAATATAGCCTTCATCCATATTTTTTCTTAAAATTCCATTACTATAGCCTTCAACCATGATATTTTTTAAAAACTCCCCCACAATAGCTTTATGTCATGAATTTTTTTCAAAATCCCTTACTACGGTGTTTAGGCATGATTATTCTTAAAATTCCCTAACTATTGCCTTCAGCCATTTTTTTCATAAAATTGCCTTACTATAGATTTCATCCAAGATTCTTTTATAAATAACCTCACTATAAACTTTAACCATGACCATTCTTAAATTTCCCTTACTATAGCCTTCAACATTGGTTTTTTTTAAAATTCCCTAACTAAAGCCTTCAACCATGATTTTTCTCAAAATTCCCTTACTATAACCTCCAACCTTGATTTAGCCATGATTATTCTTCAAATACCCTTAATATAGACTTCAGCTATATTTTTCTTCAAAATCCCTTACTATAGCCTTCACGATTTAATTTTCATAAAATTCCCACAATATAGCTTTCAGCCATGATTTTTTTAAAAAATCCCTACATTATAGTCATATGTCATGAATTTTCTTCTAAATTCCTTTACTACGGCTTTTAGTCAAGATTATCCTTAAAATTCACTAACTATAGCGTAGAGCCATTTTTTTCTAAAAATTGCCATACTATAGACTTCATCGAATATTTTTTAAAAAATTCTATTATTATAAACTTTAACCATGACCACTCTTAAATTTCCCTTACTATAGCCATCAACATTGGTTTTTCTTAAAATTACCTTACTATAGCTTTCCACCATGATTTTTCTAAAAATTCCCTTACTATAACCTTCAGCCTTAATTTTTCTTAAATTTTCCATTCTATAGCCTTCAACCATGATTTTTATTGAAGTTCCCTTACTATAGCCTTTTCTCAAGAGTTTTCTTGAAATTATCTTTTTACAGCGTTCAGCCAATATTATTCTTCAAATTGCAATACTGTTGTCATCTACCATATTTATCTTCAAGATCCCTTTCAATAGCCTTAACGATTGAACTTTCTTAAAATTCCTTTAAAATAATATTCAGCCGTGATTTTTCTTGAATATCCCTTACTATTGTCTTCAACCATGATTTTTTTAAAAATTCGTCAACAGTAACTTTATATCTTAATGTTTATTTAAAGTTCCCGTACCGTAGCATGTAGCCAAGATTATTCTTCAAATTCCCTTATAACAGTTTTCTGCGTTATTTTTCTTCAAAATCCTTTATTATAGACTTCACGATTTAATTTTTATAAAATTCCCATAATATAGCCTTTAAGATTTTTTTATTAATATTCTTTTACTATAGCCTTCCACCTTGATTTTTTTAAAAAATTCCTTGACTATATCCTTATGTCATGAATTTTCTTCAAATTCCCTTATTACGGCATTTAACATAGATTATTCTAAAAATTCTCTAACTACTGCCTTCGGCCTTTTTTTTTCATAAAATTGCCTTACTTTAGACATCATTCATGATTTTTCTTTAAAATTTCTTACGATAAACATTAACATTCGCCATTTTTAAATTTCCATTACTATAGCCTTTGACATTGGGTTTTCTTAAAATTCCATAACTGAAGCCTTGAACCATGATATTTCTTAAAATTCCCATACAATATCCTTCAACCTTGATTTTTCTTAAATTTCCCTATCTATAGCCTTCAGCCATGATTTTTTTTATAGGTTCCTTACTATTGCCTTATATCATGAGTTTTCTTGAAATTCCCTTTCTCCTACCATCAGCCAGGATTATTCTTCAAATACCCTCACTAATATCTTCTGCCATATTTTTCTTCAAAATCACTTATAGTTGCCTACACAATTAAATTTTTTTAAAATTCCTCTACCATAACTTTCAGACATGATTTCTCTTAAATTTCCCTTACTATTGCCTTCGACCATAATTTTTTAAAAATTCCATAACTAAATCCTTATGTCTTAAATTTTCTTCAACTTCCCCTACAACATCGTTTAGCCATGATTATTCTTCAAATATCATTAATAAAGTCTTCAACCATATTTTTCTTGAAAATTCCTTACTATAGCCATCACTTTTAACTTTTCATAAAATTCCCATAATATAGCCTTCAACCATGTTTTTTATTAAAATTCCCTTACTATACCCTTCAACCACTATTTTTTTTTAAAACCCCCCCATTATAGCCATTTGACAAGAATTTTCTTTAGATTCCTTTACTACGACCTTTAGTAAAGATTACCCTTAAAATTCCCTGACTATAGCCTTCAACCATTTTTTTTAAAAAATTGCCATACTATAGACTTCATCCAATATTTTTTTTAAAATTCCATTAATATAAACTTTAAGCATGACCATTCTTAAATTTCCCTTACTATAGCCTTCAGCATTGGTTTTTCTTAAAATTCCCTTGCTATAGCCTACAACCATGTTCATTTTTAAAATACCCATACAATAACCTTCGAGCTAGCTTTTTCTTCAATTTCCCTATCTATAACCTTCAGCCATGAATTTTCTTAAAGTTCCCTTACTATAGACTTATGACTTGTGTTTTCATGAAATTAATTTTCCACAGCCTTCAGCCTATACTATTCTTCAAATTCCTTGACAATTGTCTTTTGCCATACTTTTCTACAAAATCCCTTACAATAACCTTCACGATTGAATTTTCTTAAAACACTTTCTCTATAACCTTATGCTACGGTTTTTCTTAAATTTCTCTAACTATTGCCTTCAACCATGGTTTTTTAAAAAATTCCCTAACTTTAGCCAAATGCCTTATATTTTCTTCAAATTCCTTTACAGCAGCGTTTAGGCAAGATTATTCTTCAAATTGCCTTGATATAGTTTTCAGCCATATTTTTCAATAAAATCCCTTACTATGGCCTTCACGATTTAATCTTCTAAAAATTTCTTTAATATAGCCTTCAACCATATTTTTTCTTAAAATTCACTTACTATAGCCTTCAATCATGATATTTTTGAAAAACTCCCCTACTATAGCCTTATGTCATGAATTTTCTACAAATTTCCTTACAACGGCCTTTGTCCAAGATTATTGTTAAAATTCCCAAACTATAGCCTGCAGCCATTTTTTTTCATAAAACTACCTTACTATAGATTTCATCTAAGATTCTTTTATAAATAACCCTACTATAAACTTTAACCATGACCATTCTTAAAATTCCCTTGCTATAGCCTTTAACATTGGTTTTTCTTAAAATTACCTTACTATAGCCTTCCACCATGATTTTTCTAAAAATTCCCTTACTATAATCTTCAACCTTGATTTTTCTTAAATTTTCCTTTCTATAGCCTTCAACCATGATTTTTCTTAAAGTTCCCTTACTATAGTCTTATCTCAAGAGTTTTCTTTAAATTGCCTTTTTACAGCGTTCAGCCAATATTATTCTTCATATTCCAATACTATTGTCTTCTACCATATTTATCTTCAAGATCCCTTACAATAGCCTTCACGATTGAACTTTCTTAAAATTCCATTAAAATAATATTCAGCCGTGATTTTTCTTGTATTTCCCTTACTATTGCCTTCAACCATGATTTTTTTAAAACTCCTCAAGAGTAACTTTTATGTTTAAGTTTATTTAAAATTCCCGTACCGTAGCATGTAGCAAAGATTAATCTTCAAATTCCTTTATAATAGTTTTCTGCGTTATTTTTCTTTAAAATCCCTTATTATAGCTTTCACGATTTAATTTTTATAAAATTCCCATAATATAGCCTTTAAGATTTTTTTTATTAAAATACTTTTTCCTTAGCCTTCCACCTAGATTTTTTTTAAAAATTCCCTGACAATATCCTTATGTCAGGAATTTTCTTGAAATTCCCTTACTACGGCCTTTAGCATATATTATTCTAAAAATTCCCTACCAAATGCCTTTAGCCTTTTTTTTTCCTAAAATTGCCTTACTGTTGACTTCATCCATGATTTTTTTTAAAAATTTCTCACAATAAACATTAACATTTGCCATTTTTAAATTTCCATTACTATAGCCTTTGATATTGGTTTTCATTAAAATTCCATAACTATAGCCTTTAACCATGATATTTCTTAAAATTCCCAAACAATAACCTTCAACCTTGATTTTTCTTATATTTCCCTAACTGTAGCCTTCAGCCATTATATTTTTTATAGGTTCCTTACTATAGCCTTATATCATGAGTTTTCTTGAAATTCCCTTTCTCCTACCTTCAGCCAGGATTATTCTTCAAATACCCTCACTAATATCTTCTGCCATATTTTTCTTCAAAATCACTTATAGTTGCCTTCACAATTGAATTTTCTTAAAATTCCTCTGCTATAACCTTCAGACATGATTTTTATTAAATTTCGCTAACTATTGCTTTCGACCATGCTTTCTTAAAAATTCCATAACTAAAGCCTTATGTCTTAAATTTTCTTCAAATTCTGCTACAGCAGCGTTTAGCCTTGATTGTTCTTCATATACCATTAATGAAGTCTTCAGCGATATATTTCTTGAAAATGCCTTACAATAGACATCACTATTTACTTTTCATAAAATTTCCATAATATAGCCTTCAACCATGTTTTTTATTAAAAGTCCCTTACTACAGCCTTCAACCATGATTTTTTTTTAAAACCCCCCCATTATAGCTATTTGTCATGAATTTTCTTCAAATTCCTTTACTACGACCTTTAGTCAAGATTATCCTTAAAATTCCCTAACTATAGCCTTCAACCATTTTTTTTAGAAAATTGCCATACTCTAGACTTCATCCAAGATTTTTTTTTAAATTCCATTACTATAAACTTTAAGCATGACCATTCTTAAATTTCCCTTACTATAGCCTCCAACATTGGTTTTTCTTAAAATTCCCTTACTATAGCCTACAACCATGTTTTTTTTAAAATACCCTTACAATAACCTTCAAGCTTGCTTTTTCTTCAATTTCCCTCTCTATAACCATCAGCCATGAATTTTCTTAAAGTTCCCTTACTATAGCCTTATGTCTTGTGTTTTGATGAAATTCATTTTCCACAGCCTTCAGCCAATACTATTCTTCAACTTCCCTGACTATTGTCTTTTACCATATTTTTCTACAAAATCCCTTACAATATCCTTCACGATTGAATTTTTTTAAAACACTTTTTCTATATCCTAAGGCCATGATTTTTCTTAAATTTCACTAACTATTGCCTTCAACCATGATTTTTTAAAAAATTCCCTGACATTAGCCAAATGCCTTATATTTTCTTCAAATTCCCTGACTGCAACCTTTAGGCAAGATTATTCTTCAAATTCTCTTGATATAGTCTTCAGCCATATTTTTCAATAAAATCCATTAATATGGCCTTCACGATTTAATTTTCATAAAATTTCCATAATATAGCCTTCAACCATATTTTTTCTTAAAATTCACTTACTATAGCCTTCAATCATGATATTTTTGAAAAACTCCCCTACTATAGCCTTTTGTCATGAATTTTCTACAAATTTCCTTACAACGGCCTTTGTCCAAGATTATTGTTAAAATTCCCAAACTATAGCCTGCAACCATTTTTTTTCATAAAACTACCTTACTATAGATTTCATCGAAGATTCTTTTATAAATAACCCTACTATAAACTTTAACCATGACCATTCTTAAAATTCCCTTGCTATAGCCTTTAACATTGGTTTTTCTTAAAATTACCTTACTATAGCCTTCCACCATGATTTTTCTAAAAATTCCGTTACTATAATCTTCAACCTAGATTTTTCTTAAATTTTCCTTTCTATAGCCTTCAACCATGATTTTTCTTAAAGTTCCCTTACTATAGCCTTATCTCAAGAGTTTTCTTGAAATTGCCTTTTTACAGTGTTCAGCCAATATTATTCTTCAAATTTCAATACTATTGTCTTCTACCATATTTATCTTCAAGATCCCTTACAATTGCCTTCACAATTGAACTTTCTTAAAATTGCTTTAAAATAATATCCAGCCGTGATTTTTCTTGAATTTCCTTTACTATAACCTTCAACCATGATTTTTTTTAAAATTCGTCAATAGTAACTTTATATCTTTAAGTTTATTTAAAATTCCCGTACCGTGACAAGTAGCCAAGATTATTCTTCAAATTCCCTTATAACAGTTTTTTGCGTTATTTTTCTTCAAAATCCCCTATTATAGCCTTCACGATTTAATTTTTATAAAATTCCCATAATAGAGCCTTTATGCTTTTTCTATTAAAATAACCTTTAACCTTGATTTTTCTTAAATTTCCCTATCTATAGCCTTCAGCCATGATTTTTTTTATAGGTTCCTTACTCTAGCCTTACATCATGAGTTTTCTAGAAATTCCCTTTCTCCTACCATCACCCAGGATTATTCTTCAAATACCCTCACCAGTATCTTCTCCCATATTTTTCTTCAAAATAACTTATAGTTGCCTTCACAATTGAATTTTCTTAAAATTCCTCTACTATAACATTCAGACATGATTTTTCTTACATTTCCCTTACTATTGCCTTCGACCATAATTTCTTAAAAATTCCATAACTAAAGCCTTATGTCTTAAATTTTCTTCAAATTCCGCTGCAGCAGCGTTTAGCCTTGATTATTCTTCAAATACCATTAATGAAGTCTTCAGCCATATTTTTCTTGAAAATTCATTACAATAGACATCACTATTTACTTTTCATAAAATTCCCATAATATAGCCTTGAACCACGTTTTTTATTAAAATTCCCTTACTATAGCCTTCAACCATGATTTTGTTTTAAAACCCCCCCATTATAGCCATTTATCATGAATTTTCTTGTAATTCCTTTACTACGACCTTTAGTCAAGATTATCCTTAAAATTCCCTAACTATTGCCTTCAACCATTTTTTTTAGAAAATATCCACACTGTAGACTTCATCCAATATTTTTTTTTAAATTCCATTACTATAAACATTAAGCATGACCATTCTTAAATTTCCCTTACTATAGCCATCAACATTGGTTTTTCTTAAAATTCCCTTACTGTAGCCTACAACCATGTTTTTTTTTAAAATACCCTTACAATAACCTTCAAGCTTGCTTTTTCTTCAATTTCCCTATCTATAACCTTCAGCCATGAATTTTCTTAAAGTTCCCTTACTATAGCCTTATATCTTGTGTTTTCATGAAATTCATTTTCCACAGCCTTCAGCCTATACTATTCTTCAAATTCCCTGCCTATTGTCTTTTGCCATATTTTTCTACAAAATCCCTAACAATAGCCTTCACGATTGAATTTTCTTAAAACACTTTTTCTACAACCTAAGGCCATGATTTTCTTAAATTTCACTAACTATTGCCATCAACCATGATTTTTTAAAAAATTCCCTAACTTTAGCCAAATGCCTTATATTTTCTTCAAAGTCCCTTACTGCAGCCTTTAGGCAAGATTATTCTTCAAATTCCCTTGATATAGTCTTCAACCATATTTTTCAATAAAATCCCTTACCATGGCCTTCACGATTTAATTTTCATAAAATTTCCATAATACAGCCTTCAACCATATTTTTTCTTAAAATTCACTTACTATAGCCTTCAATCATGATATTTTTGAAAATCTCCCCCACTATAGCCTTATGTCATGAATTTTCTTCAAATTTCCTTACAACGGCATTTATCCAAGATTATTGTTAAAATTCCCAAACTATAGCCTTCAGCCATTTTTTTCATAAATCTACCTTACTATAGATTGCATGCAAGATTCTTTGATAAATAACCATACTATAAACTTTAACTATGACCATTCTTAAATTTCCCTTACTATAGCCTTCAACATTGGTTTTTGTTAAAATTACCTTACTATAGCCTTCCACCATGATTTTTCTAAAAATTCCCTTACTATAAGTTTCAACCTTGATTTTTCTTAACTTTTCCTTTCTATAGCCTTCAGCCATGATTTTTCTTAAAGGTCCCTTACTGAACTCAAAAGTTTTCTTGAAATTGGCTTTTTATAGTGTTTAGCCAATATTATTCTTCAAATTCCAATACTATTGTCATCTACCATATTTATCTTCAAGATCCCTTACAATAGCTTTCACGATTGAACTTTCTTAAAATTCCTTTAAAATAATATTCAGCCGTGATTTTTCTTGAATCTCCCTTACTATTGCCTTCAACCATGATTTTTTTAAGAATTCTTCAACAGTAACTTTAAATCTTTAAGTTTATTTAAAATTCCCGTACCGTAGCATGTAGCCAGGATTATTCTTCAAATTCCCTTATAACAGTTTTGAGCGTTTTTTTCTTCAAAATCCTTTATTATAGGCTTAACGATTTAATTTTTATAAAATTCCCACAACATAGCCTTTATGCTTTTTTTTTTTTAAATTCTTTTTCTATAGCCTTCCACTTAGATTTTTTTAAAAAGTTCCCTGACAATATCCTTATGTCATGAATTTTCTTGAAATTCCCTTACAACGGCCTTTAGCATAGAGTATTCTAAAAATTCCCTAACATAAGCCTTCTATTTTTTTTTTCATAAAATTGCCTTACTGTAGACTTCATCCATGATTTTTTTTAAAATTTCTTACAATAAACATTAATATTCGCCATTCTTAAATTTCTATTACTATAGCATTTGACATTGGTTTTTCTTAAAATTCCGTAACTGTAGCCTTTAACCATGATATTTCTTAAAATTCCCATACAATAACCTTCAACCTTGATTTTTCTTAAATTTTCCTATCCATAGCCTTCAGCCATGATATTTTTATAGGTTCCTTACTATAGCCTTATATCATGAGTTTTATTGACATTCCCTTTCTACTACCATCAGCTAGGATTATTCTACAAGTTCCCTCACTAGTGTCTTCTGCCATATTTTTCTTCAAAATCACTTATAGTTGCCTTCACAATTGAATTTTCTTAAAATTCCTCTTCTATAACCTTCAGACATGATTTTTCTTAAATTTCCCTTACCATTGCCTTCGACCATAATTTCTTAAAAATTCCATAACTAAAGCCTTATGTCTAAAATTTTCTTCAAATTCCGCTATAGCAGCGTTTAGCCTTGATTATTCTTCAAATACCATTAATGAAGTCTTCAGCGATATTTTTCTTGAAAATTACTTACAGCAGACATCACTATTTACTTTTCATAAAATTCCCATAATATAGCCTTGAACCATGTTGTTTATTAAAATTCCCTTACAATAGCCTTCAACCACGATTTTTTTTTAAAACCCCCCCATTATAGCCATTTGTCATGAATTTTCTTCAAATTCCTTTACTACGACCTTTAGTCAAGATTATCCTTAAAATTCCCTAACTATAGCCTTCAGCCATTTTTTTAGAAAATTGCCATACTCTAGACATCATCCAATATTTTTTTTAAAATTCCATTACTATAAACTTTAAGCATGGTCATTCTTATATTTCCCTTACTATAGCCTAAAACATTGGTTTTTCTTAAAATTCCCTTACTATAGCCTACAACCATGTTTTTTTTTAAAATACCTTTACAATAACCTTCAAGCTTGCTTTTTCTTCAATTTCCCTATCTAAAACCATCAGCCATGAATTTTCTTAAAGTTTCCTTACTATAGCCTTATGTCTTGTGTTGTCATCAAATTCATTTTCCACATCCTTTAGCCTATACTATTCTTCAATTTCCCTGACTATTGTCTTTTGCCATATTTTTCTAAAAAATTGCTTACCATAGCCTTCACGATTGAATTTTCTTAAAACACTTTGTCTATAACCTTAGGCCATGATGTTTTTGAAATTTCACTAACTATTGCCTTCAACCATGATTTTTTTAAAAATTCCCTAACTTTAGCCAAATGCCTTATATTTTCTTCAAATTCCCTTACTGCAACATTTAGGCAAGATTATTCTTTAAATTCCCTTGATATAGTCTTCAGCCATATTTTTCAATAAAATCCTTTACTATGGCCTTCACGATTTAATTTTCATAAAATTTCCATAATATAGCCTTCAACCATGTTTTTTCTTAAAATTCCCTTACTATAGCCTTCAATAATGATATTTTTGAAAAACTCCCCCTCTATAGTCTTATGTCATGAATTTTCTACAAATCTCCTTACAACGGCCTTTATCCAAGATTATTGTTAAAATTCCCAAACTATAGCCTTCAGCCATTTGTTTTCATAAAACTACCTTACTATAGAATCCAAGATTCTCTAATAAATAACCTTACTATAAACTTTAACCATGACCATTCTTAAATTTCCTTTACTATAGTCTTCAACATTGGTTTTTCTTAAAATTACCTTACTATAGCCTTCCACCATGATTTTTCTAAAAATACCCTTACTATAACCTTCAACCGTGATTTTTCTTAAATTTTCCTTTCTATAGCCTTCATCCATGATTTTTCTTAAAGTTCCCTTACTAGCCTTATCTCAAGAGTTTTCTTGAAATTGCCTTTTTACAGCGTTCAGCCAATATTATTCTTCAAAATCCAATACTATTGTCTTCTATCAAATTTATCTTCAAGATCCCTTACAATAGCCTTCACAATTGAACTGTCTTAAAATTACTCTAAAATAATATTCTTCCGTGATTTTTCTTGAAGTTCCCTTACTATTGCCTTCAACCATGATTTTTTTAAAAATTCTTCAACAGTAACTTTATATCTTTAAATTTATTTAAAATTCCTATACCGTAGCAAGTAGACAAGATTATTCTTCAAATTCCCTTATAACAGTTTTCAGCGTTATTTTTCTTCAAAATCCCCTATTATAGCCTTCACGATTTAATTTTTATAAAATTCCCATAATATAGCCTTTAAGCTTTTTTTTATTAAAATTCTTTTACGATAGCCTTCCACCTAGATTTTTTTAAAAAATTCCCTGACTATAACCTTATGTCATGAATTTTCTTGAAATTCCTTTACTATTGCCTTTAGCATAGATTATTCTAAAAATTCCACAACTAAAGCCTTCAGCCTTTTTTTTCATAAAATTGCCTTACTGTAGACTTCATCCATGATTTTTTTTTTAAATTTCTTACGATAAACATTAACATTCGCCATTTTTAAATTTTCATTACTATAGCCATTGACATTGGTTTTTCTTAAAATTCCATAACAATAGCCTTTAACCATGATATTTCTTAAAATTCCCATACAATAACCTTCAACCTTGATTTTTCTTAAATTTCCCTATCTATAGCCTTCAACCATGATTTTTTTTATAGGTTCCTTACTATATCCTTATATCATTAGTTTTTCTGAAATTTTCTTTCTACTACCATCAGCCAGGATTATTCTTCAAATTCCCTCACTAGTGTCTTCTGCCATATTTTTCTTCAAAATCACTTGTAGTTGCCTTCACAATTGAATTTTCTTACAATTCCTCTATTTTAACCTTCAGAAATGATATTTCTTAAATTTCCCTTACTATTGCCTTCGACCATAATTTCTTAAAAATTCCATAACTAAAGCCTTATGTCTTAAATTTTCTTCAAATTCCGCTACAGCAGTGTTTAGCCTTGGTTATTCTTCAAATACCATTAATGAAGTCTTCAGCCATATTTTTCTTGAAAATTCCTTACAATAGACATCACTATTTACTTTTCAAAAAATTCCCATAATAAAGCCTTGAACCATGTTTTTTATTAAAATTCCCTTACTATAGCCTTCAACCACGATTTTTTTTAAAACCCCCTCATTATAGCCATTTGTCATGAATTTTCTTCAAATTCCTTTACTACGACCTTAAAATTTCCTAACTATAGCCTTCAGCCCTTTTTTTTAGAAAATTGCCATACTCTAGACTTCGTCCAATATTTTTTTAAAATTCCATTACTATAATCTTTAAGCATGACCATTCTCAAATTTCCCTTACTATAGCCTTCAACATTGGTTTTTCTTAAAATTCCCTTACTACAGCCTACAACCATGTTTCTTTTTAAAATACCCTTACAATAACCTTCAAGCTAGCTTTTTCTTCAATTTCCCTATCTCTAACCTTCAGCCATGAATTTTCTAAAAGTTCCCTTACACTAGCCTTATGTCTTGTGTTTTAATGAAATTCATTTTCCACAGCCTTCAGCCTTATACTATTCTTCAAATTCCCTGACTATTGTCTTTTGCCATATTTTTCTAAAACATCGCTTACAATAGCCTTCACGATTGAATTTTCTTAAAACACTTTGTCTATAACCTTAGGATTTTTTTGAAATTTCACTAACTATTGCCTTCAACCATGATTTTTTAAAAAATTCTCTAACTTTAGCCAAATGCCTTATATTTTCTTCAAATTCCCTTACTGCAACATTTAGGCAAGATTATTCTTCAAATTCCCTTGATATAGTCTTCAGCCATATTTTTCAATAAAATCCTTCACTATGGCCTTCACGATTTAATTTTCATAAAATTTCCATAATATAGCCTTCAACCATGTTTTTTCTTAAAATTCCCTTACTATAGCCTTCAATCATGATATTTTTGAAAAACTCCCCCTCTATAGCCTTATGTCATGAATTTTCTACAAATCTCCTTACAAGGGCCTTTATCCAAGATTATTGTTAAAATTCCCAAACTATAGCCTTTAGCCATTTGTTTTCGTAAAACTACCTTACTATAGATTTCATCCAAGATTCGCTTATAAATAACCTTACTATAAACTTTAACCATGACCATTCTTAAATTTCCCTTACTATAGTCTTCAACATTGGTTTTTCTTAAAATTACCTTACTATAGCCTTCCACCATGATTTTTCTAAAATTAACTTTACTATAACCTTCAACCGTGATTTTTCTTAAATTTTCCTTTCTATAGCCTTCATCCATGATTTTTCTTAAAGTTCCCTTACTATAGCCTTATCTCAAGAGTTTTCTTGAAATTGCCTTTTTACAGCGTTGAACCAATATTATTCTTCAAATTCCAGTACTATTGTCTTCTACCAAATTGTCTTCAAGATCCCTTACAATATCCTTGACGATTGAGCTTTCTTAAAATTCCTTTAAAATAATATTCAGCCGTGATTTTTCTTGAATTTTCCTTACTATTGCCTTCAACCATGATTTTTTTAAAAATTCTTCAACAGTAACTTTATATCTTTAAGTTTATTTAAAATTCTCGTACCGTAGCAAGTAGCCAAGATTATTCTTCAAATTCCATTATAACAGTTGTCTGCGTTATTTTTCTTTAAAATCACTTATTATAGCCTTCACGATTTAATTTTTATAAAATTCCCATAATATAGCCTTTAAGATTTTTTTTATTATAATTCTTTTACTATAGCCTTCCATCTAGATTTTTTTTAAAAATTCCCTGACTTTATTCTTATGTCATGAATTTTCTTGAAATTCCTTTACTATGGCCTTCAGCATAGATTATTCTAAAAATTCCCTAACTAAAGCCTTTAGCCTTTTTTTTTTTCATAAAATTGCCTTACTGTAGACTTCATCCATGATTTTTTTTTTAAATTTCTTACGATAAACATTAACATTCGCCATTTTTAAATTTCCTTTACTATAACCTTTGACATTGGTTTTTCTTAAAATTCCATAACTATAGCCTTTAACCATGATATTTCTTAAAATTCCCATACAATAACCTTCAACCTTGATTTTTCTTAAATTTCCCTATCTATAGCCTTCAGCCATAATTTTTTTTTATAGGTTCCTTACTATAGCCTTATATCATGAATTTTCTTTAAATTCCCTTTCTACTACCATCAGCCAGGATTATTCTTCAAATTCCCTCACTAGTGTCTTCTGCCATATTTTTCTTCAAAATAACTTATAGTTGCCTTCACAATTGAATTTTCTTAAAATTCCTCTACTATAACCTTCAGAAATGATTTTCCTTAAATTTCCCATACTATTATTGCCTTCGACCATAGTTTTTAAAAATTCCATTACTAAAGCCTTAGGTCTTAAATTTTCTTTAAATTCCCCTACAGTAGCGTTTTGCCTTGATTATTCTTCAAATGCCATTAATGAAGTCTTCAGCCATATTTTTCTTGAAAATTCCTTACAATAGACATCACTATTTACTTTTCATAAAATTCCAATAAAATTGCCTTGAACCTTGTTTTTTATTAAAATTCCCTTGCTATAGCCTTCAACCACGATTTTTTTTTAAAACCCCCCCATTATAGCCATTTGTCATGAATTTTCTTCAAATTCCTTTACTACGACCTTTAGTGAAGATTATCCTTAAAATTCCCTAACTATAGCCTTTAGCCTTTTTTTTTAGAAAATTCCCATACTGTAGACTTCATCCAAATTTTTTTTTTAAAATTCCATTACTATAAACTTTAAGCATGTCCATTCTTAAATTTCCTTTACTATAGCCATCAACATTCATTTTTCTTAAAATTCCCTTACTATAGCCTACAACCTTGTTTTTTTTAAAATACCCTTACATTAACCTCCAAGCTTGCTTTTTCTTCAATTTCCCTATCTATAACCGTCAGCCATGAATTTTCTTAATGTTCCCTTACTATAGCCTTATGTCTTGTGTTTTCATGAAATTCATTTTCCACAGCCTTCAGCCTATACTATTCTTCAAATTCCCTGACTATTGTCTTTTGCCATATTTTTCTACAAAATCCCTTACAATAGCCTTCACGATTGGTTTTCCTTAAAATTTCTATACTATAGCCTTCCACCATGATTTTTCTAAAAATTCCCATACAATAACCTTAAACTTTGATTTTTCTTAAATTTTCCTTTCTATAGCCTTCAGCCATGATTTTTCTTAAGGTTCCCTTACTATAACCTTATCTCAAGAGTTTTCTTGAAATTGCCTTTTTACATTGTTCAGCGAATATTATTCTTCAAATTCCAATACTATTGTCTTCTACCATTTTATCTTCAAGATCCCTTACAATAACCTTCACGATTGAACTTTCTTAAAATTCCTTTAAAATAATATTCAGTCGTGATTTTTCTTGAACTTCCCTTACTATGGCCTTCAACCATGATTTTTTTAAAAATTCCTCAATAGTTACTTTATGTATTAAAGTTTTTTTAAAATTCCTGTACCGTAGCATGTAGCCAAGATTATTCTTCAAATTCCCTTATAACAGTTTTCTGCGTTATTTTTCTTGAAAATCCCTTATTTTGGCCTTCACGATTTAATTTTTATAAAATTCCCATAATATAGCCTTGAAAATTGTCTTTTATTAAAATTATTTTACTATTGCCTTCTACCTTGAGTTTTTTTTGAAATTCCCTGACTATATCCTTATGTCGTGAATTTTCTTCAAAATACCTTATAGTAGCCTTCACAATTGAATTTTCTTAAAATTATTCTACTGTAACCTTCAGACATGATTTTTCTTAAATTTCCCTTCCAATTGCCTTTAACCATAATTTTTTAAAAATTCCCTAACTAAAGCCTTTTGTCTTAAATTTTCTTCAAATATCGCTATAGCAGCTTTTAGCCATGATTATTCTTCACATACCCTTAATATAGTTTTCAGCCATATTTTTCTTCAAAATCCCTTACTATAGCCTTCACGATTTAGTTTTCATAAAATTTCCATAATATAGCCTTCAACCATTTTTTTATTAAAATTCCCTTACTATAGCCTTCAATCATGATATTTTTGAAAAATTCCTCCACTATATCCTCATGTCATGAATTTTCTTCAAATGCCCTTTCTACAGACTTTGGCCAAGATTATTCTTAAAATTTCCTAACTATAGCCTTGTGCCATTTTTTTTCATAATATTACCTTACGACAGAATTCATCCAAGATTCTTTAATAAACAACCTTACTATAAACTTTAACCATGACGATTCTTAAATTTCCCTAACTATATCCTTCAACATTGGTTTTTCTTAAAATTCCCTTACTATAGCCTTCAACCATAATTTTTCTCAAAATTCCCTTCCTATAACCTTCAACCTTGATTTTTCTAAAATTTTCCTATCAATAGTCTTCAGCCATAATTTTTCTTAAAGTTCCCTTACTGTAGCCTTATCTCAAGAGTTTTTATGAAATTGCCTTTCTACTGCCTTCAACCAATATTATTCTTCAAATTCCCATACTATTGTCTTCTGCCATATTTTTCTTCAAAATCCCTTACAATAGCCTTCACGATTGAATTTTTAAAAATTCCTTTAAAATAACCTTCAACCATGATTTTTCTTGAATTTCCCTTACTATTTCCTTCAACCATGATTTTTTTAAAAATTCCTTAAGAGTAGCTTTACATCTTGAAGTTTTTTGAAATTCTCGTACCATAGGATGTAGCCAAGATTATTCTTCAAATTCCCTTATAAAAGTTTTCTGTGTTATTTTTCTTCAATATCCCTTATTATAGCCTTCACTATTTAATTTTTATAAAATTCCCATAATATAGCCTTTAAGCTTGTTTTTTATAAAAATTCTTTTACTATAGCCTTTAACCATGATTTTTTTTAAAAGTTCCCTGACTATAGCTTTATGTCATGAATTTTCTTCAAATTCTCTTACTACGGCCTTTAGCCAAGATTATTCTAAAAATTCCTTAACTATTGCCTTACTGTAGACTTCATCCAAGATTTTTCTTTAAAATTCCTTTACAATAAACATTAACCTTCACCATTCTTAAATTTTCATTACAATCGACTCCGACATTGGTTTTTCTTAAAAATCCTTAACTATAACCTTTAACCATGATTTTTCTTAAAATTGCCATACCTTCAACCTTGATTTTTCTTAAATTTCCCTATCTATAGCCTTCAGCCATGATTTTTCTTAAAGGTTCCTTACTATAACCTTATGTCATGAGTTTTCTTGAAATTTCCTTTCTACAGCCTTCAGCCAAGATTATTCTTCAAATTCTCTCACTTCTGTCTTCTGTCATATTTTTCTTCAAAATCCCTTATAGTAGCCTTCACAATTGAATTTTCTTAAAATTCGTCTACAATAACCATCAGACATGATTTTTCTTAATTTTCCCTTACTATTGCCTTCAACCATAATTTTTTAAAAATTCCCTAGCTAAAGCCTTATGTCTTAAAGTTTCTTCAAATTCCCCTACTGCAGCGTTTACCCATGATTATTCTTCAAATATCCTGAAAATAGTCTTCAGCCATACTTTTCTTCAAAATCCCTTACTATAGCTATCTCTATTTACATTTCAGAAAATTCCCATAATATAGCCTTCTACCATGTTTTTTATTAAAATTCCCTTACTATAGCGTTGAACCACGATTGTTTTTAAAAATCCCTCCATCATAGCCTTTTGTCATGAATTTTCTACGGCCTTTAGTCAAGATTATCCTTAAAATTCCCTAACTAGAGCCTTCAGACATTTTTTTAAAAAAATTGCCTTACTATAGATTTCATCCAATATTTTTTTCAAATTCCCTTACTATAATGACCATTCTTAAATTTACCTTACTATAGCCTTCAACATTAGTTTTTCTTAAAATTCCTTTACTATATCCTTCAACCATGATTTTTTTTAAAAATACCCTTACAATAACCTTCAAGCTTGATTTTTCTTAAATTTCCCTATCTAGCCTTCAGCCATGAATTTTCTTCAAGTTCCCTTAATATAGCCTTATGTCATGAGTTTTCATGAAATTCTTTTTCTACAGCCTTCAGCCAATACTTTTCTTCAAATTCCCTGACTATTGTCTCTTACCATATTTTTCTACAAAATCCCTTACAGTAGTCTTCACGATTGAATTTTCCTAAAATATTTTTTCAATAACCTTAAGCCATGATTTGCCTCCAGCCAAGGTTATTATCCAAATTCCTAACGATTGTCTTCAGTCAAATTTTTCTTTAAAATCCCTTACTATAGACTTCACGATTGAATTTTCTTAAATTTCCCCAACTTTTGACTTCAGCCATTTTTTTCAGAAAATTACCATACTGTAGACTTCATCCATTATTTTTTTAAAAATCCCTTATTATAACCTTTACCCATGACCTTTCTTAAATTTCCCTTTCTATAGCCTTCAACATTGGTTTTTCTTAAAATTCCCTCACTATAGCCAAATGTCATGAATTTTCTTCAACTACCCTTTCTATAGCCTGTAGCCAAGATTATACTTAAAATTCCCTTACTATAGCCTTTAACCATGATTTTTCTTAAAATTCCATTACAATAACCATAAACCTTGATTTTTCTTAAATTCCCCTTTCTATAGCCTTCAGCCATGATTTTTTTTTAAAGTTCCCTTACTATAGCTTTATGTCATGAGTTTTCTCAAAATTCCTATGCAACAGCCTTACGCCAATCATATTTTTCAAATTCACTTACTTTTTTCTTCTGTCATATTTTTCTTCAGTCATACTTTTCTTCAAAATCCCTTACAATAGCCTTCATGATTGAATTTTCTTTAAATTCCCTTACTATAACCTTCAGCCGTGATTTTTCTTAAATATCCCTTACTATTGCCATTAACAATGACTTTTTTTAAAATTCCTTCACTATCGGCTTATGTCTTGAATTTTCTTTAAATTCCCTTATAGTAGCCTTTAGCCATATTTTTCTTCAAATTCCATTACTATAGCCTTCACGATTTAATTTTCATAAAATTCCCATAATATAGCCTTCAACCATCCTTTTTCCAAAAATTCCCTTACTATAGCCTTCGACCATGATTTTTAAAAAAAATCACTCGCTTTAGGCTTATGTCAAGAATTTTTTTCAAGTTCCCTTAGAGTGGCCTTTAGCCAAGATTATTTTTAAAATTCCCATACTATAGCATTTCGTGATGTTTATTCATAAAATTCCTTTACTTTTGGCTTATGTCAAGAAGTTTGTTCAAATTTCCTAAGAATAGCTTTCAGCCAAGAATTTTTATAAAATTACCTTACTATAGCTAGCAACCCTGATTTTTTTAATATTCCCTTACGATAACCTTCTGCCACAATTTTTCCTAAATATCCCTTACTATAGCCTTCAACCATAATTTTCCTTAAAATTCACTTAGTATAACACTCAGCCATGATTTTTCTAAAATTTTCTCTGCATTTGCCATCAAGCATAATTTTTCTTATAATTACCTTACTATTGCCATATGTCTAGGTTTTTTTTCAAACTCCCATACTACGCCCTTCAGCCAAAATTATTCTTCAAATTCCCTTACTACAGTCTTCATCATATTTTTCATTAAAATCCCTTACAATAGCCTTCAGGAATAAATTTTCATAAAATTCCCTTACGGTTGCATCCAGCCCTGATTTTTCTTAAAATTCCCATACTATAACCCTCAGCCTTTATTTTTTTAAAATTTCTTGCCTTCAGCGATGATTTTTTATAAAATTCCCATACTATACCCTTACTTAATAAATTTTTTTCATATTCCTTTACTACAGCCTTCTGCTACGATTATTACAAAAATTCCCTAACAATTCTCATCAGTCATATTTTTCTTTAAAATCCCTTACTATAGCCTTCATGATTGAATTTTCTTAAACTACCCTTACAATAGCCTTCATCCAGTTTTTTCAGAAAATTACCTTACAATAGACTTCATCCAAGATTTTTTCAAAATTCCATTACTATAACTTTCAACCATGACCATTATTAAATTTCCCTTACTAGCCTTCACCTTTGATTTTTCTTAAAATTCCATCACTATAGCCTTCTAACGTGATTTTTATTAAAATTCCCATATAATAACCTTAAACCTTGATTTTTCTTAAATTTCCCTTTCAATACCCTTCAGCCATGACTTTTCTTAAAAGTTCCCTGACTGTAGCCTTATGTCATGAGTTTTCTTGAAATTCCCTTTCTACTGTCTTCAGCCAATATTATTCTTCAAATTCCCTTTCTATTGTCTTCAGTCATATTTTTCTTCAAAATTTCTTCCAATAGCCTTCACGATTTAATTTTCTTAAACTTACTATACTATAACCTTCGGGCATGATTTTTCTTAAATTTCCCTTCTATTGCCTTCAACCATGATTTTTTTAAAAATTCCCAAACTATTGCATTATATCTTAAATTTTCTTCAAATTCCCTTATTGCAGCCTTTTGCCAAGATTATTCTTCAAATTCCCTTGATATAGTCTTCAGCCATATTTTTCTTCTAAATCCCATATTATAGCCTTCACGATTTAATTTTCATAAAATTCCCATAATATAGCCTTCAACCATGTTTTTTCTTAGAATTCCCTTACTAGCCTTCAATATGATTTTTTTAAAAAATTCCCCCACTATGGTCTTACGTCATGAATTTACTTCAAATTCCTTTACTACAGCCTTAAGCCAAGATTATTCTTAAAATTCCCTGGCAATAGCCTTCAACATTCGTTTTTTATAAGATTCCCTTACAATAGCCTGCAACCATGATTTTTCATAAAATTCCCTTACAATAACCATCAACCTTGATTTTTCTAAATTTTCCTATCTATAACCTTCAGCCATGATTTTTCATAAAGTTCCTTTACTATAGCCTTATGTCATGAGTTTTCTTTAAATACTCTTTTTGTTGCTATCAGCCAAAATTATTCTCCAAATTCGCGTACGATTGTCTTCTGTCATATTTTTCTTCAAATTCCTTTACAATAGCCCTCACGATTGAATTTTCTTAAAATTCCTTTACAATAACCTTTAGCCATGATTTTTCTTAAATTTACCTAACTATTGCCTTCAACTATGATTTTTATAAAAATTCCCTAATGATAGCTTTATGTCTTGAATTTTCTTCAAATTCCCTTATAGCAACCTTTAGCAAAGAATATTCTACAAATTCCCCTAATATAGTCTTTAGCCATATTTTTCTTCAAAATCGTTTACTATAGCCTTCACGATTTAATGTTCATAAAATTCCCATAATATAGTCTTCAACCATGTTTTTTCTTAAAATTTCCTTATTATTGCCTTCAACCATGATTTTTTTTTAAAATTTCCCCACTATAGCCTTATGTCATGAATTTTCTTCAAATTGCCTTACAACTGCCTTTAGCTAAGATTATTCTTCAAATTCCCTTAATATAGTCATCAGGCATATTTTTCTTCAAAATCCCTTACTATAACCTTCACAATTTAATTATTTTAAAATTCCTATAATACAGCCTTCAACCTTGTTTTTTCTTATAATTCCTATACTCTTCAACCATGATTTTTAAAAAAAAACTCCGTCACTATAACCTTATGTCACGAATTTTCTTCAAATTCCCATACTGCGCCTTTAGCGAGGATTATTCTTAAAATCCCTCACTATAGCCTTAAGTGATGTTTTTTCTTAAAGTTCCTTGACTGTAGCTTTTGTCATGCTCTTCAAATTTCCTTACTATAGCCTTCAGCCAAGAATTTTCAAAAAGTTCCCTTACTATAGCCAGAAACCATGATTTTTTTTTACATACCTTCACTAGAACATTCTGCCATATCATTTCTTAAATTTCCCTTACTATAGCCTTCAGCCATAAGTTTTCTTAAAATTCACTTACCATAACCTTCAACCATGATTTTTATTAAATTTCCTTTACTATAGTATTCAACCATGATTTTTATTATAATTCCCTTACTGTAGTCTTATGTATAAAGTTTTTTCCAAATTCCATTACTATAACCTTCAGCCAAGATTATTCTTCAAATTCTCTTACAATGGTCTTCATCATATTTTTCTTTAAAATCCCATACTATAGCCTTAAAAAATGAATTTTCTTAAAATTCCCTTACGATAGGATTCAACTCTGATTTTACTTAAAATTCCCTTAGTATAACCCTCTGCCATTATTTTTTTTAAGTTTCTCGCCATCAACGATGATTTTTCTTAAAATTTCCTTACTATAGCATTATATAAAGAATTTCTTTCAAATTCCCTTACTGCAACCTTCAGCCTTGATTTTTCTACAAATTTCTTAACGATTGTCTTCAATCATATTTTCTTAAAATTCCCTTACGGGAGCCATCAGCCATTTTTTTCACAAAATTGCCTTACTATAGACTAAATCCAAGTTCCCTTACTATATTCTATAGCCAAGATTATTCCATAATTCCCTTACTATAGCCTTCAACTATGATTTTTCTTAAAATTCCCTTACAATAAATAACCTTCAACGTTGATTTTTCTTAAATTTCCCTTTCTATTGCCTTCAGGCATGATTTTTCTTAAAGTTCCCTTACTATAGCCTTATGTCATGAGTTTTCTTGAAATTCCCTTGCTAACGCCTTTAGCCAATACTATTCTTCAAATTCCCTTTCTATTGTCTAAAGTCATATTTTTCTTCAAAATCCCTTACAATAGCCTTCACGATAGAATTTTCTTAAAATTCTTTACAATAACCTTCAGCCATGATTTTTCTTAAATTTTACTTATTATTGTCTTCAATATTGCCTTATGTCTTAATTTTCTATAAATTCCCATATAGCAGCCTTTGGCAAAGATTATTCTTCAAATTCCCTTAATATAGTCTTCAGCCATATTTTTCTTCAAAATCTCTTAGTTTTAGCCTTCAGGATTTAATTTTCTTAAACTTCCTGTAATATAGCCTTCAACCATAATTTTTCATAAAATTCCCTTACTATAGCCTTCAATCATGATTTTTTATAAAAATTCCCTCACTATAGGCTTATGTCATAAATTTTTTTCAAATTCCCTTATTGCGGCCTTTAGGCAAGATTATTTTTAAAATTCCCTTACAATAGCATTCAGTGATTTATTTTCAAAAAATTTCGTGACTGTAGCCTTATGTCATAAAGTTTCTTCAAATTTTCTTACTTAAGCCTTCAACTAAGAATTTTCATAAAATTCCCTTACTATAGCCTGTAACCATGATTTTTTTAAAAATTCCCTTATGATAACCTTCTACCGTAGTTTTTCATAAATTTCCCTAACTATAGCCTTCGGCCATAATTTTTCTTATAATTCCCTTACTATAATATTCGGCCATGATTTTTCTTAAATTTACTTTACTATTGCCTTCAACCATGATCTTAGTTATAATTCCCTTACTGTAGCCTTATGTCTAGTGTTTTTTTTCAAATTCCCTTATTGTACCCTTCAGCCAATATTATTCTTCAAATTCCGTTAATATAGTCTTGATCATATTTTTTTAAAAATCCCAAACAATAGCCTTCAGGAATGAATTTTCTTAAAACACCATTACGATTGCATCCAGCCATGATTTTTCTTAAACTCCCATACCATAACCCTAAGCCATGATTATTTTTTAAAATTTCTCGCCTTCAAAGATGATTTTTCTTAAAATTCCCTTACTATAGCCTTATATAATGAATTTTTTTCAATTTCCCTTACTATTGCCTTCAATCATATTTTTCTTCAAAATCACTTACAATAGCCTTCATGATTGATTTTCCTTAAAATTCCCGTACTATAATCTTCAGCCATGATTTTTCTTAAATTTCCCTTACTATTGCTTTTAATAATTATTTTTCTTAAAATTCCTTCACTATAGCCTTGTGTCTTGAATTTTCTTTAAATTCGCTTACAGTAGGCTTTAGCCAAGATTATTTTTTAAATTCCCTTAATATTGTCTTGAGCAATATTTTTCTTCAAAATCCCACATTATAGCCTTCATGATTTTATTTTTTTAAATTCCAGTAATATAGCCTTCAAGCTTGTATTTCTTAAACTTCCCTTACTCTAGCCTTCAACCATAATTTGTTTTAAAAATTCTCTCACTATAGCCTTATGTGAAGAATATTCTTCAAATGCCCTTATTGCAGCCTTTAGCCAAAATTATTCTTAAAAGTCCCCTACAATGGCCTTCAATGATGTTTTTTCACAAAATTCCTTCATTGTAGCCTTATGTCATGAAGTTTCTTCAAATTTCCTTACTATAATCTTCAGCTAGGAATTTTCATAAAATTCCCTTACTATTGCCTAGAACCATTATTTTTTTTAAATTTCCATTACTATATCCTGCAACCATGATTTTTTTTAAAATTCCCTTAAAATGACCTTCAGCCACCATTTTTCTTAAATTTCCCTAACTATTGCCTTCAGCCATGATTTTTCTTATATTTTCTGTACTATTGCCTTCAACCATGATTTTACTTATAATTCGCTAACTATAGCCTTTTGTCTAGAGATTTTTTCTAATCCCTTACAACTCCCTTCAGCCAAGATTATTCTTCAAATTCCATTTCTACAGTCTTCACCATATTTTTCATTAAAATCCCTTACTATAGTCATCAGAAATTAATTTTCTTAAAATTCCCTTATGATTGCATTCAGCCCTGACTTTTCATAAAATTCCCATACATTAATACTAAGCCATGGTTTTTTTTAAAAAAATTTGCCTTCAACGATGATTTTTCTTTAAATTCCCTTATTTTATCCTTAAATAATGATTTTTTTCAAATTACCCAACTGCAGTCTTCAGCCATGATTATTCTCCAAATTCCCTATAGATTGTCTTCAATCGTATTTTTATTTCAAATCCCTTACTATAGCCTTTGTGATTGAATTTTCTTAAAATTTTCTTACTATAGCCCTAAACCATTTTTTTTAGAAAATTACCTTACTATAAACTTCATCCAAGATTTTTTTTTTTAATTCCTTACTATCACCTTTGACCATGACCATTCTAAAATTTCCCCTACTATAGCCTTCATCATTGGTTATTCTTAAAATTCCATCACTATAGCCTAATGTCATAAATTTTCTACAATTTCCCTTACTATAGCCTTTAGCCCAGATTATTCTTAAAATTTCCTTACTATAGCCATCAACCATGATTTTTGTACAAAGTCACTTACAATAACATTCAACACTGATTTTTCTTAAATTTCTCATTCTATAGCCTTCAGCCATGATTTTTCTTAAATTTCCCTTTTTATAGCCTTATGTCATGAGTTTTCTTGAAAATCCCTTGCTACGGCTTTCAGCCAATCTTATTCTTCAAATTCCCTTACTATAGTCTTTAGTCATATTTTTCTTCAAAATCCCTTACAATAGCCTTCACGATTGAATTTTCTTGCAATTCCATTACCTTAACCTTCTGCCATGATTTTTGTTAAATTTCCCTTACCAATGATTTTTCTAAAAATTTCCTCACTATAGCCTTATGTCTTGAATTTTCCTTAAATTCCCTTACAGTAGCCTTTAGCCAAGATTATTCTTCAAATTCCCTTAATATAGTCTTCAGCCATTTTTTTTGAAAATCCCTAACTATAGCCTTCACGACTTAATTTTCAAAAAATTCCAATAATATAGTGTTCAACCTTCTTTTTTCTTAAAATTCCGTTACTATATCCTTCAACCATATTTTTAAAAAAAATACCCTCTCTATAGCCTTATGTCAAGAATTTTCTTCAAATTCCCTTACTACCGTCTTTAGCCAAAATTATTCTTAAAATTCCCTTACAATAGCCTTCAATGATGGTTTTTCATAAAATTCCTTTTATGTAGCCTTATGTCATGAAGTTTCTCCAATTTCCTTACTATAGCCTTCAGTTAGGAATTTTTGTAAAATTCCCTTTCTATACCTTGCAACCGTGATTTTTTTTGAAATTCCCTTACTGTAGCCAGCAACCAAGATTTTTTTTTAAATTCCCATAAAATAACCTTCAACCACCATTTTTCTTAAATTTCCCTTACTATTGCCTACAGCCATAATTTTTCTTATAATTTCTTACTATAGTTTTATGTCTTGAGTTTTTTCAAATTCCCTTACTACACCCTTCAGCAAAGATTATTCTTCAAATTCCCGTGCAATAGTCTTCTTCATTTTTTTATTTAAAATCCCTTACTATCATCTTTAGGAACGATATTTCTTAAAATTCCCTTACGATAGCATTCAACCCTGACTTTCTTAAAATTCCCTAACAATAACCCTCAGCCATGATTTTTTCAAAATTTCACTCCTTCAATGATGATTTTTCTTAAAATTCCCTTACTATAGCTTTATATAATGAATTTTTTTCAAATTCCCTTACTTGCAGCCTTCAGCATTGATTATTCTAAATATTCCCTAATGATTGACTTCAGTCATATTTTTTCTTTAAAATCCCTTACTATAGCCTTCATGATTGAATTTTCTTAAAATTCCACTACTATAGCCTTCAACCATTTTTTTCATAAAATTGCCTTACTATAGACTTCATCCAAGATTTTTTTTTAAATTCCCTTACTATAAACTTTAACCATAACCATTCTTAAATTTCCCTTAACATTGGTTTTTATTCAAATTCCCCAACTACTTCAACCATGATTTTGAATAAAATTCCCTAACAATAACTTTCAACCTTGATTTTTCTTAAATTTCCCTTTCTATAGCCTTCAGCCATGACTTTTCTTAAAGTTCCCTTAATATAGGATTATGTCATGAGTTTTCTTGAAATCCCCATTCTAAACACTTCAGCCAATATTATTCTTCAAATTCTTTTAATATTGTCTTCAATCATATTTTTCTATAAAACTTTTACAAAAGCCTTCACAATTGGATTTTCTAAAAATTTCTAACCTTCGGCCATGATTTTTCTTAAATTTCCCTTACCATTGCCTTCAACCATGATTTTTTAAAAAATTCTCTAACTATAGCCTTATATCTTAAATTTTCTTCAAATTCCCTTACAGTGGCCATTAGCCACGATTATTCTTCAAATTCCATTAATATATTCTTCAGTGATATTTTTCTTCTAAATCCCCTATTACAACTTTCACGATTTAATTTTCTTAAAATTCCCACAATATAGCCGTCAACCATGTTTTTTCTTAAAATTCTCGTACTCTAGGCTTCAATAATTAATTTTAAAAAAAATTCCCCCTCGACAGCCTTATGTTTTTAATTTTCTTCATATTCCCTTATTACGGCCTTTAGCCAAGATTATTATTAAAATTTCCTTACTAAAGCTTTCAGCTATTTTTTTCATAAAATTGTCTTATAGACTTATCCAAGACTTTTTTAAAAATCCCCTTACTATATGCTTTAACCATGACAATTCTAAAATTTCCCTTACTACAGCTTTCAACATTGGTTTTTCTTAAAATTCCCTTACTATAGCCTTCAACCATGATTTTTCTTTAAATTCCCTTACAATAACCTTTAACCATGATTTTTCTAAAATTTCTTTATCAATAGCCTTCAGCCATGCTTTTTGTTAAAGTTACTTTACTATAGTCTTATGTCAAGAGTTTTCTTGAAATTCCCTTTCTACACCCTTCAGCCAACATTATTCTTCATATTTCCTTACTATTGTCTTTAGTCATATTTTTCTTCAAAATTTCTTACAATAGCCTTCACGATTGAATTTTTTTTAAATTCTTTTACTATAACATTCAGCCATGATTTTTCTTAAATTTCCCTTACTATTGCCTTCAACCTTGATTTTTTAAAAAATTCCCTAACTATAGCCTTATATCTTAAATTTTTTTCAAATTCCCTTATAGTAGCCTTTAACCAAGATTATTCTTCAAATTCCCATGATATATTCTTTTGCAATATTTTTCTTCAAAATCCCTTACCTTAACCTTCACGATTTAATTTTCTTTAAATTCCCATAACATGGCCTTCAACCATGTTTTTTCTTAAAATTCACATACTACAGCCTTCAACCACAATTTTTTTAAAAAATTCCCCCACTATAGCCTCACGTCATCAATTTTCTTCAATTTCCGTTACTATGGCCTTCAGCCAAGATTATTATTAAAATTCCCTTACTATAGCCATCAGCCATTTTTTTCATAAAATTGCCTTACAATAGACTTCATCCTAGATTTTTTTTAAAATGCCCTAACTATATACTCTGACCATGAACATTGTTAAATTTCCCTTACTCTAGTTTTTAACATTGGTTTTTCTTAAAATATCCTTATTATAGCTTTCAACCATGATTTTTCTTAAAATTCCCTAACAATAGCCTTCAACCTTTATTTTTCTAAAATTTCCCTATCTATAGCCTGCTGCCATGATTTTTCTTAAAGTTCCCTTACTATAGCTTTATGTCATGAGTTTTCTTGAAATTCCCTTTCAATAGCCTTTATCCAATATTATTATTCAAATTCCCATACTATTGTCTTCAGTCATATTTTTCTTCAAAATTTCTTACAATAGGCTTCAAGATTGAATTTTTTTAAAATTCCTTTACTATAACCGTCAACCGTCCATGTTCTCAAATTTCCTTTACTATTGCCTTCAACCATGATTTTTTTAAAAATCCCCTGACAATAGCCTTTTATCTAAAATTTTTTTCAAATTCTCTTACAGTTGCCTCTAGCCAAGATTATTTTTTAAATTCCTTTGATATAGTCTTCTGCGATATTTTTCTTCAATATCCATCACTATAGCTATCATGATTTAATTTTCATAAAATTCCCATATACAACTATCATCCATGTTTTTTCTTAAAATTCACTTACAAAAGCCTTCAACTGCAATTTTTTAAAAAAATTCCCACACTATAACCTTATGTCTTTAATTTTCTTCAAATTCCCTTACTGTGGCCTTTAGCCAAGATTATTATTAAAATTCCCTTACTAAAGCCTTCACCAATTATTTTTCATAAAATTTCCTAAATATAAACTTGATCCAAGATTTTTTTTTAAATCCCATTACTCTAAACTTAACCATGACCATTCTTAAATTTCCCTTACTATAGCTTTCAACATTGGTTTTTCTTAAAATTCCCATACTATAGCCTTCAACCATGATTTTTCTTAAAACTCTCTTACAATAACTTTCAACCTAGCTTTTTCATAAATTTCCCTATCTATTGCCTTCTACCATGATTTTTTTTTAAATTCCCTATCTATAGCCTTATATCTTAAATTTTTTTCAAATTCCATTACAGTAGACATTAGCAAAGATTATTTTTCAAATTCCCTTAATATAGTCTTCTTCGATATTTTCTTCAAAATCCCTCACTATAGCCTTCACAATTTAATTTTCTTAAAATTCCCATAATATAGCCTTCAACCATGTTTTTTCTTAAAATTCATTTACTCTAGCCTTCAACCAAAATTTTTTTATAAAATTCTCCCACTATAGACTTTTGTCATGATTTTTCTTCAAATTCCTTTACAATGGCCTTTAGCCAAGACTATTCTTAAAATTCCCTTACTATAGCCTACAACCATTTTTTTCATAAAATTTCCTTACTACAGACTTCAACCAAGATTTTTTTAAAAATTCCCTCACTATATACTTTAACCATGAACATTCTTAAATTTCCCTTACTATAGTCTTCAACATTGGTATTCCATAAAATTCCCATAGAATAACCTTGAACCTTGATTTTTCTTAATTTTCCATTTCTATACACTACAACCATAACTTTTCTTAAAGTTCCCTTACTATAACCTTATGTCATGAGTTTTCTTGAAATTCCCTTGCTACTGCCTTCAGCCAATATTATTCTTCAAATTAAACAAATCGCTTACGATAGCCTTCATGATTGATTTTACTTAAGGTTTGCTTTCTATAACCTTCAACCATGATTTTTCTAAAAATTCCTTTACTATTTCCTTCAACAATGATTTTTCTTAAAATTCCTTTAGTATATTCTTATGCTTTGAATTTTCTTTAAATTCCCTTAGAGAAGCCTTTAGCTAAGATTATTCTTCAAATTCCCTTAATATAAGCCTTTAACCATGATTTTTCTTATAATTCCCTTACTATAGCCTTATGTCATGATTGTTTTTCAACTTTCCTTACTACTGTCTTCAGCCATGATTATTCTTCAAATTCCCTTACAATTGTCTTATGTCTCATTTTTCTTTAAAATCCCTATAGCTTTTAGGAATGAATTTTCTTAAAATTCCCTAACAATAGCATTCAACTCTGATTTTTCTTAAAATTCCCTTACCGTAATCCTCAACCATCAATTTTTTGAAAATTTCTTGCCTTCAACGATGATTTTTCTTAAAATTCCCTTACTATAGCCTTATAAAATGAACTTTTTTCAAATTCACTTACTGTAGCCTTTAGCCATGATTATTCTACAAATTCCCTTATGATTGTCTTAAGTTATAGTTTTCTTTCAAATCCTTTCCTATTGCCTCCATGATTGAATTTTCTTAAAATTCCCTTACTATAGCCTTCAGCCATTTTTTTCACAAAATTGCCTTACTATACACTTCATCCAAGATTTTTCTTAAAATTCCCTTACTACCTTTAACCAAGACCTTTTTTAAATTTCTCTTACTATAGCCTTCAACATTGGTTTTTCTTAAAATTCTCTCTCTAAAGCATAATGTCATGAATTTTCTTCAAATTCCCTTACTAACTTTAGCCAAGATTAATCTTAAAATTCTCTTACTATAGCCTTCAACCAAGATTTTCTTAAAATTCCCTTACAATAACCTTTAACCTTAATTTTTCTTAAATTTCCCTTTCTATTGCCTTCAGCAATGAATTTTATTAAAGTTCCTTTACTATAGCCTTATGTCATGAGTTTTATTACTATAGTCTTCAGTCATATTTTTCTTTAAAATCCCATACTTTAGCCATCACAAATAAATCTTCTTAAAATTCCCATTCTATAGCCTTCGACCATGATTTTCTGAAAACTCCCCTACTATGACCTTTATCCTTCATTTTTCTTATATTTCCGTTACAATATCCTTCAGCAATGATTTTTTTAAAATTCCCTAACTATAGCCTTATGTCTTGAATTTCCAAAACAATTCACTTACTATAGGTTTAGCCAAGATTATTCTATAAACTCCCTTACTATAGTGTACAGTCACATTTTTGTTCAAAATCCCTTACTATAGCATTCATGATTGAATTTTATAAAAATTCATTTATTATTGTCTTCGACCATGATTTTTCTTAAAATTCCCTTACTATAGCCTTTGGCAATGATTTTTCTTAAAATTCCCTTACTTGAACCTTCAACCACGATTTTTTTAAATTTCCCTTACTATTGCCTTCAGATATGATTTTTCTTAAAAATCCGTTATTATAACCTTCTATCATGAATTTCTTCAAATTCCCTTATTACAGCCTTCAGCCATGATTATTCTTTAAATTCCCTCACAATAGTCTTTAGTCATATATTTCTTAAAATCCCTTACTATAGCCGTCACGGCTGAATTTTCTCAAATGTCCCTTACTATACCCTTCAGCCAGTATTTTTCTTAAAACTCCTTTACTATAGCCTTCAACCATGATTTTTTTAATATTCCCTTAATATGTCTTTCAGCCTTGAGTTTTTTTAAATTTCCCTTACAATATCTTTCAATCATGAATTTTCTTCAAATTCAATCTCTATAGCCATCAGCAAATATTATTCTTCAAATTCCCTTACTATAGACTTTACGAATAAATTTTCTTAAAATTCATTTACTATAGCATTCTGCATGAATTTTCTTAAAGTTCCCTTACTATAGCCTTCAGCCATAATTTTTCTTAAAATTCCCTTTCTATAACCTTCAGACATAATTTTTCCTCAGTTTCCCATACTATAGGTGTCAGCCATTATTTTTCTTAAAATTTCTTTACTATAGCCTTCAATAGTTATTTATCTTCAAATTCTCTTACTATGGCCTTCGTCACAATTATTCTTCAAATTCCCATACAATAGCTTTCAGCTAAGATTTTTCTAAAATTTCCCCTTATGTAGACTTCAACCTAGAATTTTCTTCCAATTCACTTAATATATCCTTCAATATTAATTTGTCCCATACTATAGCCTTCAACCCTTATTTTTCTTTGAATTCTATACTCTATTCGTCAGCCATGATTTTATTTAAAATTCCCTTACTACACCCTTCATGCATGATTTTTTATAAGTTTCCTTACTATTGATTTGAGCAATAATTTTTCTTAAAATTCCCTTACTATAGCCTTATGTCAAAAAAAAAAACAAATTTCCTTACAATAGCCTTATGTCAAAAAAAAATTCAAATTTCCTTACAATAGCCTTTTGCCAAGATTATTCTTAAAATCCCCTTACTGATGTCTTCAGACATATTTTTCTTCAAAATCCCTTACTGTTTGCCTTCAACCAAAAAATATCTTAAAATACCCTTACTATAGCATTCTGCCATTATTTTTCTTAAAATTTCACCTTCAGTCATGATTTTTCTTAAATTTCCCTAACTATATCCTTCAGCCAAGATTTTTCTTAAAATTCCCTTACTATAATTTTCTTCTAATTCCCTTACTATATCATATACCCAAGATTATTCTTCTAATTCCCTTACAATAGTCTTCTGTTATATTTTTCTTCAAAATCCCTTACTATGACCTTCACAAATGATATTTTTATTAAAAATACTTTTCTAAAATTCTTAACAATAATTTTTCTTATAATTCCCTTACTATTGTCTTCAGCTATGATTTTTCATTAAGTACCCCTAGAGTTACCTTTAGCCATGTTTATTCTTAAATTTCCCTTACTATAGCCTTATGTCTTGAATTTTTGTCAAATTCTCTTTCTATAGTCTTCAACCAAGATTATTCTTTAAATTCCCTTACTTTAGACTTCACTAATATTTTCTTCAAAATTCCTTATCACAAATGATTTTTTTTCAAAAGTGCATTACTAAAGCATTCAACCTAGATTTTTATCAAAACTTCTATACCATAGCCTTCAACAATGATTTTTCTTAAATTTCCCTTACTATAGCCTTCAGTCATTACTTTTCTTAAAATTTCTGTAAAATAACCTTCAGCCAAAAATTTTTGCAAATTTTTCTTACTATAGTCTTCAACCATGAGTTTTCTTAATATTCCCTTACTAATACCTTATGTCATTAATTTTTTGCAAATTCCATAACTACATCCTTCAGCTATAATTATTTTTCAAATTTCCATACTATAGTCTCTAGTCTTATATTTCTTCAAAGTCCCTTACTATAGCCTTCACAAATGAATTTTCTTAAAATTCCATTGTAAGTGCCTTCAGCAACGATTTTTCTAAAAATTCCCTTACTATAGCCTTCAACCATGATTTTTTAAAAAATCCCCATACTATAACCTTCAACCATAAGTTTTCTTAAATTTCCCTCACAATAGCCATCTGCCATGATTTTTTCTTAAAATCCCCTTACTATTTCCTTCATTCATGAATTTTCCTCAAATTCTCTTACTATAGCCTTCAGCCAAGATTATTCTGCAAATTCCCTTACAGAAGGCTTCAGCCATATTTTTTGTTAAAATCCATTAGTAAGCACTTCATGACTGAATTTTCTTAAAATTCGTTTACTATAGCCATCAGCCATGAATTTTCATAAAATTCCCTAAGCCTTCGAGCAAGATTTTTCTTAAACTCCCTTTTTATAACCTTAAGCCATGATTTTCCAATTTCTCTTAATGTAGCCTTCAGCCATTATTTTTCTTAATATTCCCATATTATAGCTTTTAGCCATGTTTTTCTTGAAATTCCCTAACTGGGATTTAGTCATAGTTTTCTTCTAAATTGTTTATTATATTCTTTATGAATAAATGTTATTTGACTCCATCCATTATTTTTATTCAAATTTCCTTCTGATGGCAATCAGTTAGAATTATTCTTCAAATTCTAAAAAATAGGCTATAACACTGATTTTTTTTTAATTTCCTTACAATAGCCTTCATCTAAGAAAATTTTTCAAATTCTCTTACTATATCCTTCTGGAATATTTTTTCTCAACATTTCATTATTACACCTTTCAAGCAAGATTTTTCATAAAATTTCCTTACTATAGCTGTCTGCCAATAGTTTTTTAAATAATCCCTTACTAAAGGTGTTAGCCAATATTTTTTTTAAAATTCCCTTACTATTGCCTTTGGCCTAGATTTTTCTTAAATTTCCTTACTATAGCCTTTAGCCATTACATTTATTTAAATTTCCTTACTATACCCTTATCTTAATTTTACTTTAAATTTCCATACTCTAGCCTTCTGCCAAGATAATTCTTCAAATTTCTTTCCTATAGTCTTCAATCATATTTTTCTTCAAAATACCTTAATATTCCCTTACTTTAGCCTTCAGCTATGTTTTTCCTTAAAATTCCTTTACAATAGCCTTTTCCCATGATTTTTCCTAAAATTCCTTACATAGCTTTCAACCAACAATTTTCTCCAAATTCTCTTACTATATACTTCAGTAATAATTTTTCACAAAATTCCCTTATTATAGCCTTCAACCATTATTTCATTTTAAATTCCCATGCAAAAGCCTTCAGCCACACTTTTACAAAAAATTTACTTACTATAGCCTTCAGCCATCATTTTTTTTAAATTTCCATACAATAGCCTTCAGCCATCATTTTTCTTAAAATACAATTACAATAGCCTTCCGCCATGATTTTTCTTAAAAGTTGCTTAGTATAACCTTTTACCATTATTTTTCTTTAATTTCTCATACAATAGCCTTCAGCCATGGTTTTTCTCAAAATTCCTTTATTATGCCTTTAGCCATGATTTTTATTTAATTTCCCTTACTCTAGCATTAAGCCATATTTTTCTTTAAATTCCCTTCTATAGCTTTCATTCAAAAAATTTCTTCAAATTCCCTTATTATAGCCTTCAGCCAAGATTCCACTTCAAATTCCAATTATTTTTTATTCAAAATCGCTTACTATTTCCTTAATGAATGAATTTTCTTAAAATTCCTTAACTATAGCCTCCAACCATGATTTTTCTTGAAATTCCCATACTATAACCTTCAGTCATGATTTTTCTTGAAATTCCCATACTATAACCTTCAGTCATGATTTTTCTTAAATTTCCCTTAACCATAGCCTAAAACCATGAATTTTACTAGAACTCCCTTTTTCTTACCTACAGCCAAGATTCTACTTCAAATTCCCTATATTTTTCTTCAAAATTCTTTACTATTGCCTTAACAAATTGATTTTCTTAAAATTCCCTTACTATTGAACAATGATTATTCTTGAAATTCCCTTACTCTAGCCTATAACCATGAATTTTTTTAAAATTCCCTTACTATAGCCTACAACCATGAATTTTCTTAAAATTCACTTACTATAGCCTACAACCAAGATTCTACTTCAAATTCCGCACATTTTTTTTAAAATCCTTTACTGTTGCCTTAACTAATAAATTTTCTTAAAATTCCCTTACTATAGCCTACAACAATGATTTTTCTTGAAATTCCCTTACTATAGCCTTCAGTCATGATTTTTTATCAAATTCCCTTAGCATAGCTAACAACGATGAATTTTCTTAAAATTCTCTTTCTATTACCTTCAGTCATGATTATTCTTTAAATTCCCTTACTAAAATCTTCCATCTTGATTTTTCTAAAATTTCTTTTACTATATAACCTTTAACCATGATTTTTCTCAAAATTCCCTTACTATATTGCCTTTTGTCATGAATTTCTTCAAATTCCTTTAGTATAGTCTTTAGTCATTTTTTTCTTCAAAATCCCTTACAGTAGAATTCATGAATGAATTTTCTTAAAACTCCTTTATTATAGCCTTGAACCAAGATTTTTCTTAAAATTCGATTACTATAACCATCAGCCATTATTTATCTTAAAATTCCCTTATTATAACCTTCAACCATTATTTTTCTTAAATTTCCTTATCTATAGCCTTCAACCATGAAGTTTCCTCAAAATTCCCTTATTATAGCCTTATATCATGAATTTTCATCAGATTCCCTTACTATAACCTTTAGCGCAAATTATTCATCAAAATCCAATACTAAGTCTTCAATCATAGTTTTTTACAAAATCCCTTACTATTCAATCTTAGTTTTTTTCAAAATCCCTTACAACCTTGATTTTTCTTAAAATTCCCTTACAAAATCCATCAACCACGATTTTATTTAAAATTCCCTTACTATAGCATTCAGCCATGATTTTTCCTAAATTTCCTTACTATAGCCTTCAGCCAAGATTTTTGTTAAAATTCCCTTAGTATAGCCTTAAAGTATGATTTTTCTTAAATTTCCTTACTATAGCCTTTAGGCATGATTTTTCTTAAAATTCAATTACTATAGCCGTCAACCATGATTTTTCTTAAAATTCCCTTACAATAGCCTTCAGCCAATATTTTATTTAAAATTCCCTTATTATAGCATTTGGTCAAGATTCTTCTTAAATTTCCTTACTATAGCCTTCAGCCATGACATTTCTTAAAATTCCCTTACTATAGCCTTATGTCTTGATTTTTCTTCAAATTCCCTTCCAATAGTCTTCAGTCATATTTTTCATCAACATCCCTTAATATGCCCTTATTGAACCCTTCAGCTATGATTTTTTTAAAAATTTCTTTCCTATATCCTTCGGCCATGATTTTTCTTAAAATTCCCTTACTATAGCCTACAACCAAGATTCTACTTCAGATTCCATATCTTTTTGTTCAAAATCTCTTATTGTTGCCTTAACTATTGAATTTGCTTAGAATTCCCATATTATAGCCTTCAGCAATGATTTTTCTTGAAATTCACTTACTATAGCCTTGAGCCATGATTTTTCTTAAAATTCTCTTAGTATAGCCAACAACGATGAATTTTCTTAAAATTCCCTTTCGATTGCCTTCAGCCGTGATTTTTCTTTAAATTCCCATACTATAACCTTCCACCGCCATTTTTTTTTAATTTCCTTTACATAATCTTTAACCATGATTCTTCTCAAAATTCCATTACTAAATAGCCTTTTGTCATGAATTTCTTCAAATTCCTTTAGTATAGAATTTTTCCAAGATTATTCATCAAATTCACTCACTATAGTCTTCAATCATTTTTTTCTTCAAAATCCCTTACAGTAGAATTAGGAATGAATTTTCTAAAAACTCCCTAATTATAGCCTTGAACCAAGATTTTTCTTAAAATTCCCTTACTATAACCTTCAGTCATTATTTATCTTAAAATTCCCTTACTATAACCGTCAACATTATTTTTCCTAAATTTCCTTTTCTATAGTCTTCAGCCATGAATTTTCTTAATATTCCCTTACTATTGCTTTATATTATGAATTTTCTACAGATTCCCTTACTATAACCTTCTGCTCAAATTATTCATCAAAATCCAATACTAAGTCTTCAATCGTAGTCTTTTTCAAAATCCCTTACAATAGCCTACACAAATGAATTTTCTTAAAATTCCCATACTATAGCATGGAATATTCTTAAATTTTCTTTACCTTAGCTTTTTTTCATGAATTTTCTACAGATTCTCTTAATACAACCTTCAGCCCAGACTATTCATCAAATTCCATTACTATAGTCTTCAGTCATAGTTTTCTTCAAAATGTCCTTTACAATAGCCTTCACGAATGAATATTTATAAAATTACATTATTATAGCCTTCAAACATAAATTATCATAAAATTCCCTTAGTATAGCCCAACCATTATTTTTCGTAAAAATCCCTTACTATAGCCTTCTACCATTATTTTTCTTCATATTCCCTTCCTATAGCCTTTAGTCATTATTCTTAAAATTCTCATTCAAAATCCTTTAGCCAAGAGTTTTCTCAATATTCCCATACTATATCCTTCAACCGAGAATTCTCTTCAAATTCTCGTAGTATATCATTCAGAAATAATTTTTCTTAAAATTCCTATGTTATATCCTTCAACCATGATTTTTCTTAGATTTCCCTTACTAAGGCTTTAAACCACGATTTTATTTAATGTTCGCTTACAATAGCCTACAACCATGATTTTTTAAAATTTACCTTTTATAGCCTTCAGCCTTGATTTTTCTTAAAATTTCTTAAATTTCTCTTACTATAGCCTTCAACCATGACTTTTCCTAAAATTTCCTTACAACTACCTTATGTCATGAATTTTCTTTAAATTCCCAAACTACAGCCTTTAGTAAATATTCTTCAAATTTTCTTTCTATAGTCATCACTCATAAGTTTCCTCACAAATAAATTTTCTTAAAATTCCTATACTATAGCTTTCAGCCATGATTTTTCTTAAAATTCCTTTACAATAGCTTTCAGCCAAGATTTTTCTTTTCATAGCACCCTTGATTTTTCTTAAATTTCCCTTACTATAGCTTTCAACCATGATTTTTCTAAAAATTCCCATACTCTAGCCTGATGCCTTGAATTTTCTTCATTCTTATGATATATTTCACGTATGAATTTTCTTAAATTTCCCTTATATAAGCCTTCAAACATGATTTTTCTTAAAATTCCCAAACTGTCGCCTTCAGTCATGATTTTCCTTTTCTATAGCTATCTGCCACTATTTTTATTAAAATTACCTTACAATATCCTTATGTCATGAATTTCTTACAAATTCCGTTGTTACAACCTTCAGCCCAAATTATTCTTAAAATTTCCTTACTATTGCCTTCAGTCTTATTTTTCTTTAAAAGCCTTTATTATAGCCTTGACGAATGAATTTTCTTAAAATTCCCATATACTATAACCTTGCGCCTTGATTAAAATTAAATTTCCCATATTATAGCCTTCAACCATGATTTTTCATAAAATTCACTTACTATAGCCTGATGTCGTAAATTTTATTCAAATTCCCTAACTACAACCATCAGCTATGATTATTCTTCAAATAACCATACTATAGTGTACAGCCTTATATTTCTTCAATGTCTAGCCTTCACTAATGAATTTTCTTAAAATTCCCTTTCTAATGCCTTGAGCTATGATTTTTCTTAAAATTTCCATACCATAGCCTCCCACCATGATTGTTTAAAAATTTCCCCTACTATAACCTTCAACCATGACTTTTCTTAAATTTCCCTTACAATTGCCTTCAGCCATGATTTTTATTTAAATACCCTTACAATAGCCTTTAGCCAAGATTATTCTTCAAATTCCCTAACTATAGTCTTCAGTTATATTTTTCTTCAAAATCATTTACTAAGCCCTTCACGATTGAATTTTCTTAAACTTTGTTTACAACACCCTTCAGCCATGAATTTTCATAAAATTCTCATAGCCTTCAGGTAAGATTTTTCTTAAATTCCCTTTTTTTAACCTCAAGCCATGATTTTTCAATTTCCCTTAGTGTAGCCTTCAGCCATTACTTTTCTTAAAATTCCCTTAATATAGCTTTTAGCCTTGATTTTTCTAGAAATCCCCTAACTATGGCATTTAGTTATATTTTTTCTTCTAAATTGTTTTGTATATCCTTTACGAATAAATGTTATTTGACTCCATCCATTATTTTCCTTCAAATTCTCTTCCTATGGCAATTAGTCAGAATTATTCTTCAAATCCTATACAATAGGCTTCAGCACTTATTTTTCTTAAAATTCCCTTACGATAGCCATCATCTAAGAATTTTCTTCAAATTCTCTTACTATATCCTTCCAGAATAATTTTTTTCAACATTTCATTATTACAGCTTTCAACCAAGATTTTTCATAAAATTCCATTACTATAGTGGTCAGCCAATATTTTGTTAAAAATTCCCTTACTCTGGCCTTCGGCGTAGATTTTTCTGAAATTTCCTTACTATAGCCTTCAGCCATGACATTTCTTAAAATTCCCTTACTATAACCTTACATCTTGATTTTTCTTCAAATTCCCTTGCTAAAGCCTTAAGCCAAGATTATTCTTCAAATTTCATTCCTAAAATCTTCAGTCATATTTTTCTTCAAAATACCTTAATATTTCCTTTACTATAGCCTTTACTATAGCCTTCAACTATATTTTCCATAAAATTCCTTTACTATAGCCTTCACCCATAATTTTTCTTCAAATTCTTAACTATACTCTTCAACCAACAATTTTCTCGTAATTCTCTAACTATACTTTAGTAATAACTTTTCACAAAATTCTTTTATTATAGCCTTCAACCGTGATTTCTCTTAAAATTCCCTTACAAAAGCCTTCAGACAAGATTTTAATTAAAATTTCCTAACTATAGCCTTCAGCCATCATTTTTCCTAAATTTCCTAACAATAACCATCGTCCTTGATTTTTCTTAAAATTCCATTACTATAGCCTTCAGCATTATTTTTCTTAACATTCGCTTAGTATAACCTTTTACCATTGTTTTTCTTTAATTTCTTTTACTATAGCCTTCTGTCATGAATTTTCTCAAAATTCCCTTACTATGCCTTCAGCCATAACTTTTGTTAAATTTCACTTACTCTAGCCTTAAGACTTTATTTTCCTTTAAATTCCCTTCTATAGCCTTCATTCATGAATTTTTCTTCAAATTCCCATACTATGCCTTCAGCTACGATTCTACTTCAAATTCCCAATATTTTTTTTCAAAATTCCTTATTGTGGTTTTAACGAATGAATTTTCTTAAAATTCCCTTACTAAAGCCTTCTGCCATAATTTTTCTTGAAATTTCCTTAGCCTTCAGCCATGATTTTTTGTAAAATTCCCATAGAATAGCCTACAACCACGAATGTTCATAAAATTCCCTTACTACATAGTATACAACCAAGATTCTACTTCAAATTCCCTATATTTTTCATCAAAATTCCTTACTATTGCCTTAACAAAATAATTTTCTTAAAATTCCCTTACTATAGACTTCAACAATGATATTTCTTGAAATTTCCTTACTATAACCTACATCCATGAATTTTCTTAAAATTCCTTCCTGTAGCCTACAGCCAAGATTCTTCTTCCAATTCCCTATATTTTTCTTCAAAATCCCTTACAACTACCTCAAAAAAAGAATTTTCTTAAAATTCCCTTACTATATCCTTCAATGATTTTTTATTGAAATTCCCATTCCTATAGCCTTCAGCCATGATTTTTCTTAAAATTCCCCTTCTATTGCCTACAGCCTTGATAATTCTTTAAATTCCCTTCCTAAAACCTTCAACTTTTATTTTTGTATACTTTCCTTTACCAAAATCTTTAACCATGATTTTGCTCAAAATTCCCTTACTATAGACTTTTTTCATGAATTTCTTCAAATTTTCTTAGTATAGACTTTAGCCAAGATTATTCATCAAATTAGCTCACTATAGTTATTGGTCATTTTTTTCTTCAAAATTCCTAATTGTAGAATTCATGAATGAATTTTCTTAAAACACCCTTATGCCTTGAACCAAGTTTTTTCTTAAAATTTCCTTACTACAACCTTCAGCCATCATTTATCTTGAAATTCCTTTCTATAACCGTCACTCATCATTTATCTTAAAATTCCCTTACTATAAACTTCAACCATTATTTTTCTTAAATTTCCTTTTCTATTGCCTTCAGCCTTGAATTTTCTTAAAATTCCCTTACTGGAGCCTAATATCATGAAAATTCAATATATTCCCTTACTACAACCTTCAGCGCAAATTATTCATCAAAATCCATTACTAAGTCCTCAATCATAGTTTTTGTCAAAATCCCTTACAATAGCCTTCACAAATGAATTTTCTTAAAATTTCCATACAATAGTCTTCTGCCATGAATTTTCATAGAATTCTCTTTCTATAGCCTTCAACCATGATTTTTTTTAAAATTCCCTTACTATAGCCGTCAACCAATATTTTATTTAAAATTCCCTTACTATAGCCTTTGGTCAAGATTTTACTTAAATTTCCTTACTATAGCCTTTAGCCATGACATTTCTTAAAATTCCCTTACTATAGCCTTATGCCTTAATTTTTCTTCAAATTCCTTTACTTTAGACTTTAGCCAAGATTATTTTCAAATTCCCTTCCTATAGTCTTCAGTTAAATTTTTCAACAAAATACCTTAATATTCCTTTATTGTAGCCTTCATTTACAATTTTCCATAAAATTCCTTTACTATAACCTTCAGCCATGACTTTTTTTAAAATTCCCTTACTATAGCCTTCAACCTTCAATTTTCTTCTAATTCTCTTACTATTTACTTCAATAATAATTTTTCACAAAATTCCCTTATTATAGCCTTCAACATGATTTTTCTTAAAATTCACTTACAAAAGACTTCAGCCAAAATTTGTCTAAAAATTCCCTTATTATTGCGTTCAGCCATCATTTTTTTTAAATTTCCTTAATATAGCCTTGAGCCAAGTTTTTTCTTAAGATTCCATTACAATAGCCTTCAGCCATGATTTTTCATAAAATTTGCTTAGACTTTTCTTTAATTTCTCTTACTAAAGCCTTCAGCCATTATTTTTTTAAAAAATTCCTTACTATAGCCTTCTGCCATGATTTTTGTTAAATTTCCCTTACTCTAGCCTTTTGCAATGATTTTTCTATCAATTCTATTCTATAGGCTTCATTCATGAATTTTCTTCAAATTCCCTTTCTATAGCCTTCAGCCAAGATTCTACTTCAAATTCCCTATATTTTTCTTCAAAATCCCTTTCTATAGCTTTAATGAATAAATTTTCTTAAAATTTCCATACAATAGCCTTCAACCAAGATTTTTCTTGAAATTCCATTCTTATAGCCTTCAGCCTTGATTTTTCTTAAACTTCCCTTACTATAACCTACAACCATGAATTTTCTTAAAATTACCTTACTAGAGCCTTCTACCAAGATCCTACTTCATATTCCCTATATTTTTCCCCAAAATCTCTTACTATAGCCATAACGAATGAATTTTCTGAAAGTTCCCTTACTATAGCCTTCAGCCATGATTTTTCTCAAAATTCCCTTACTCTGGCCTACAGCCATGAATTTTCTTAAAATTCTCTTTCTATAGCCTTCAACCATGATTATTCTTAAAATTCCCTTACTAAAACCTTCCACCTTGACCATCCACCTTGACTTTTCTAATATTTTCTTTACTATAACCTTCGACCATGATTTTTCTTTAAATTCCCTTATTATAGCCTTTTATCATGAATTTCTTCAAATTCCCCTAGTATAGACTTTAGACAAGATTATTCATCAAATTCCCTCACTATAGTCTTCAATCATTTTTTTCCTTAAAATCCCATATTGTTGAATTCATGAATGAATTTTCTTAAAAATTCCCTATTATATCCTTCAACCAAGCTTTTTCTTAAAATTTCCTTACTATAACCTTCAATCATGATTTATCTTAAAATTTCCTTACTATAACCTCCAGACATTATTTTTCTTAAATTTCCCATCTAATAGCCTTCAGCCATGAATTTTCTTAAAATTCCTTTACTATAGATTTTTGTCAAGAATTTTCTACAAATCCCTTACAACAACCTTCAGCCGAGACTATTAATCAAATTCCATTACTATAGTCTTTTGTCATAGTTTCCTTCAAAATATCCCATATTATAGCCTTCACGAATGAATTTTCATAAAATTTCCTTACTTAAAGCCTTCAACACTAAATTTTCATAAAATTCCCTTACACTTGCCTTCAACCATTATTTTTTTTAATATTCCATTACTAT
The DNA here is from genome assembly GCA_019845555.1 of Aristolochia fimbriata. Lineage (NCBI taxonomy): Eukaryota > Viridiplantae > Streptophyta > Magnoliopsida > Piperales > Aristolochiaceae > Aristolochia > Aristolochia fimbriata. The sequence goes on from CM034080.1 coordinate 36,876,971, forward strand.
AGCCTTCAACCACAATTTTTCTTCCTATTCCCTTTCTATAGCCTTTTGTTATAATTATTCTTAAAATTCCCATTCCATATCCTTCAGCCATGATTTTTCTCAATATTCCCATACTATTTCCTTCAACCAAGAATTTTCTTCAAATTCTCCTACTATATCATTCAGTAATAATTTTTCTAAAACTTCCTATATTATAGCCTTAAACCATAATTTTTCTTAAAATTCCCTTACTAAGGCTTTCAACCACGATTTTATTTAAAGATCCTTTACTATAGCCTTCAACCATGATTTTTTTAAAATTTCCCTACTGTTGCCTTCTGTAAAGATTTTTCTTAAAATTCCCTTAGAATAACCTTTAGCCATGATATTTCTTAAATTTCTCTTACTATAGCCTTCAACCTTGATTTTTCTTACAATTCCCTTACTACAGTCTTATTTCATGAATTTTCTTCAAATTCCCTTACTGTAGCCTTCAGTAAAGATTATTCTTCTAATTCCTTTCTATAGTGTTCAGTCATAAGTTTCTTCACGAATAAATTTTCTCAAAATTCCTATACTATAGCTTTGAGCCATGATTTTTCTTAAAATTCCCTTACTATATACTTCAGCCAAGATTTTTCTTAAAATTCCCTTACTATGACCTACAGCCTATATTTTTCTTATATTTCTTTTATTGTAGCTTTTAGCCATGATTTTTCCAAAAATTCCCTTGTTGTAGCCTAATGTCATGAATTTTCTTCAAATTATCTTACTGTAGCATTTAGAAAAAATTAGTCTTGAAATTCCCTTACTATAGTCTTCAATCATTTTTTTCTTCAAAATCCCCTACAATAGAATTTATGAATGAATTTTCTTAAAATTCCCTTGTATAAGCCTTCAAAACATGATTTTTCATTAAATTCCCTTACTATTGTCTTCAGCCATGATTTTCCTTTTCTATAGCTTCCAGCCACTATTTTTATTAAAATAACCTTAGAATAGCCTTATGTCAGCCCAGATTATTCTTAAAATTTCTTTACTATCATCTTCAGCCATATTTTTCTTTAAAACCCCTTACTATAGTCTTCATAGATGAATTTTATTAAAATTAAATTTCTCATACTTTGGCCTTCAACCGTTATTTTTCTTAAAATTCCCTTACTATACCCCTATGTCAAGATTTTTTGTGAAAATCCCTTACTATATCATTCGCGAACGAATTTTCTTAAGATTCTCCATGCAAATTCTATTACTACAGCGTCAACCAAGATTATTCTTAAAATTCCCTTAATGTAGTCTTCTGTCATATTTTTCTTCAATATCCATTACTATAACCTTCTTGAATAAATTTTCATAAAATTTCTTTACTATATCCTTCAACCATGATTTTTCAAAAAATTCCCATACTATAGTATTAAGCCATGATTTTTCTTAAATTTCACTTACTATGGCCATAAGCCATAATTTTATTTAAAACTCCCTTACTATAGCCTTCAACCTTGAATTTTCTTTAAAGTCCTTTATTATGACCTTCAGCCTTGATTTTTCTAAAATTTCACTTACTCTAGCCTTTAGCCAAGATTTATCTTAAAATTCCCTTACTATAGTCTTCAGTCATATTTTCTCTTTCATGTAAATTTTCTTAAAATTCCCTTACTATAGCCTTCAACCATGATTTTTTTTAAAATTTTACTTTCTATAAGCCAAGGCCATGATTTTTCAAAAACTTCCCCAACTATATCCTTCTATCGCATTTTTCTAAAATTGCCTTACTTCAGCCTTCATCTATGATTATTATTCAAATTCCTTTACTATAGTCATCAATCATATTTTTCTTCAAAATCCCCTATTACAGCCTCCATGAAAAAAATTTCTTAAAATTTTTGTCCAATAACCTTCTACCATGAATTTTCTTAAAATTCCCTTTCTATAACCTTCAGCCACGAGTTTTCTTAAAATCCCATTACTATGACCTTCATCCTTTATTTTTCTTAAATTTCCTTCATTGTAGCCTTCAACAACGATTTTTCTTAAAACTCCCTTACTGTAGCCTTATGTCATGAATTTTCTTCAAATTCCCTTACTATAGCCTTTAGCCAAGATTATTCTTCTCATTCCCTTACTATAGTCTTCTGTCATATTTTTCTTCAAAATCCTTTACTATAGCTTTCACGAATGAATTTTCATAAAATTCACTTATTATAGCCTTCAACCTTAATTTTTTTTAAAAGTCTCTTACTATAGCCTTCTGCTATGATTTTTCCTAACTAAAATTCTCTTACTAAAATTCCGTACTAGAACCTTCAGCGCTTATTTTTTTAAAAATTTCACTTCTTTTAGCCTTCAGCCATGATTTTTCTAAAAATTCCCTTGTTATAGCCTTCTTTCCTATATTTTCTTCAAATTCCCTTTCTATAGCCTTCAACAAAGACTACTCTTCAAATTCCCTTACTATAGTCTTCTGTCATATTTTTTTTGAAAAATCCCATACTATGGCATTCACAAATGAATTTTCTAAAAATTCTCTTATTATATAGCCTTGGACCAAGATTTTTCTTAAAATTCCCTCACTATTGCCTTAAACCATGATTTTTCATAAAATTCCCTTATAACCTTCAGCAATGATTTTTCTTAAATTTCCCTTTCCATAGCCTTTTACCATGGTTTTTCTTTAAATTCCCTTACCAGAGCCTGATGTCATGAATTTTCTTCAAATACCCTTACTACAACCTTCAACCAAGATTATTCTTAAACTTCTCTTACTATAGTCTTTAATCCCTTACTATAGCATTCACTAATAAACTTTCTTAAATTCCCTTACGTTGTCGTCAGCCATAAATTTTTATTAAATTTCCTTGCTACAACCTTCAGCCATGATTTTTCTTACAATTCCTTTTCTATAACCTTCAACCATGATTTTTATAAAATTTCCCTTACTATAGCCTTCAACCGTTATTTTTCTTAAAGTTCCCTTACTCTAGCCTTCAACCATTATTTTTCTTCAAATTCAACTTCTACAGCCTTTAGTCATAATTATTCTTCAAATTCCTTTACTATAGCGTTCAACCATGATTTTTCTTAGTATTCCATTACTATAGCCTTAAACCAAAAATTTTCTTCAAATTCTCATACTCTATTCTTCAGTAGAAATTTTTCTTAAAATTTTTATATTATAGCCTTCAACCACGATATTTCTTAAGATTCCCTTACTAAAGCCTTAAACCATGATTTTACATTAAATACCCTAACTATATAGCCTTCAGCCATAATTTTTTTAAAATTTCCTACAATAGCCTTCAGCTATGATTTTTCTTAAAATTCCCTCACTATAGCCTTAAGCAATGATTTTTCTTATAATTCCCTCTTTAGCTATGATTTTTCTTAAATTTCTCTAACGATGGCTTTCAAAAATTATTTTTTCTAAAATCCTTTACTAGCCTTGTGTCATGAATTTTCTTCAAATTCCCTTATGACAGTTTTCAGCCATGTTATTCTTCAAATTCCCTTACTATAGGCTCTAGTTATATGTTTCTTAACATTCCTTAACTACAGCCTTCACAAATAATTTTTTTTTAAATTCCATTACTATAGCCTTCAGCCATGATTTTCTTATAATTCCCTTACAATTGCCTTCAGCCATGATTTCTCTTGAAATTCCCTTACTATGACTTTTAGCCTTGATTTTTCTTAAATTTCCCTTACTATAGTCTTCACCCATAATTCTTCTAAAAATTCCCTTTCTATACCCTTATGTCATGAATTTTCTTCAGACATTTTTTTTTCAAAATCCCTTACTATAGAATTAACGAATGAATTTTCTAAAAACTCCCTTATGAAAGACCTTTAACTATAATTTTTATTAAAATTCCCTTACTATAGCCTTCAGCCATGCTTTTTCTTTAAATTCATTTTCAATAAACTTCAGTCATTATTTTTCTTAAATTTCCTTTTCTGTAGCTTTTTGCCACTATTTTTCATTAAATTCCCCTACAATAGCCTTATGTCATGAATTTTCCACAAATTCCTTTATTGCATCCTTCAACCCAGATTATTCTTAAAATTCCATACTACAGTCTTCAGTCATATTTTTTTTCAAAATCCCATATTATAGCCTTCACAAATGAATTTTCCTAAAATTCCCTACTATAGCATTTACCCAAGATTTTTATTAAAATTTCCACACTATAACCTTCTGCCTTGATTAATATTAAATTTCCCTTACTATAACCTTCAGCCTTGATTTTTCTAAAAATTCCCTTACTATGGCCTTATGTCATGAATTACCTTACTATAGCCTTTTGCCAAGATTATTCTTCAAATTCTCTCACTATATTCTTCAGTCATATTTTTCTTCAAAATCCTATACTATTGCATTCACGGATTAATTTTCTTAAAAGTCCCTTATTATAGCCTTCAACCATGATTTTTCTTAAAATTGCCTTACTATAGCCTTTAGTCATGGTTTTTCTTAAAATTCACTTACTATAATCTATAGCCTTCAGCCATGATTTTTCTTAAAACTTCCTTACTACTGCCTTATGTCATGAATTTTCTTCAAATTCCCTTACTATAGCCTTCACCCAAGATTATTCTTAAAATTCCTTTACTTAAATCTTTAGTCATATTTTTCTTCAAAATCCATTACTATACTTCTCAAATAAATTTTCTAAAAATCCCCTTACTATAGCCTTCAGCCATAATTTTTTACACCACTCACTTATTATAGCCTTTAGCAATGATTTTTCTAAAATTTCTTTTACTATAACTTTCAGCCATGATTTTTATTAAATTTCCCTTACTATAACCCTCTTCAATGATTTTTCTTAAAATTCCATTAATATGGCTTTAAGCCAAGATTTTTCTTAAAATTCCCTTACTATATAGCTTTATATCATGAATTTTATACAAATTCCCTTACTACAACCTATAACAAAGAAAACAAAGATTATTCTTAAAATTTCCTTACTATTGTCTACATTCATATTTTTCTTCAAAATTGCTTACTATTACCTTCACAAATAAATTCTCTTAAAATTCCCGTATTATAGCCTTCAACAATGATTTTTCTTAAAATTCCCACACTGCAACCTTCAGTCATGAATTTTCTTCAAATTCCCTTACGCCTTCAGCCAAGATTCTTCTTCACATTTCCTTACAATAGTATTTAGTCATATTTTTCTTCAAAATTCCTTATTATAGACTCCACTAATGAATTTTCTTAAAATTCCCATACTATAGCCTTCTGCCAAGATTTTTCTTAAAATTCCATTAGTACAAACTCCAGCCTTATTTTTTCTCAAATTTTCCATACTATAGATTTCTGCCATGATTTTTCTTAATATCATTAATATCCTATCAATTCCCTTACTATCTTTAGCCAAGATTATTTTTCAAATTCCCTAAATAGTCTCCAGTCATATTTTGCTTCAAAATCCCTTACTATTTCATTCACGAATGAATTTTCTTAAAATTCTCTCATTATATCCTTCAACCCTAATTTTTCATAAAATTCCCTTCCTATAGCCTTAGGCCATGATTTTTCTTAAAAGTCCCTAACTATAACTTTCAGCCATGATTTTTCTTAAATTACCAGTTCTATAGCCTTCTGCCATGATTTTACTTATAATTCCCTTACTAGAGCCTTATGTTCCCTTACTATAGTTTTCAGTCAAATTTTTCTTCAAAATCCCTTACTTTCGCCTTCATAAATAAATTTTCTTAAAATTCCCTTGTTATAGCCTTCTGCCATGATTTTTCTTAAAACCTCTGAAGATAGCCTTCAGTCATGAATTTTCCTAAAATTCCCTTTTTATTGCCTTCAACCATGATTTTCTTTAAATTCCCTTCCTATAGCCTTCAATTAAAAAATTTCTTCAAATTCCCTTCCTATAGCCTTCAGTCAAGAATTTTCTTCAAATTCCCTTACTATAGCCTTCAGCCGTGATTTTTTATCAAATTCCATTACTATTGTGTTCAGTTACATTTTTCTTCATAATCCACTACTATAGCATTCACAAATGAATTTTCATAAAATTTACCGACTATACCCTACAACCATGATTTTTCTTAAAATTCCCTTACTATAACCTATGACCATGATTCTTCTTATATTTTCCTTACTATAGCCTTCAGCCCTGATCTTTCTTAGAATCCCTAACTATAACCTTCTAGAAAGAATTTTATTAAAAATTCCTTACTATTGCCTTGAGCGATGATTTTTCTTAAAATTTCCTTACTATCGCCTTCAGCCATTATTTTTCTTAAAATTCCCTTACAATAACCTTCAATCATGATTTTTCTAAAATTTCCATCACTATAAAGCCTTAAGCCATAATTTTTCTAAAAATTCCCTTAGTATAGCCTTATCTCATGAGTTTTCATCAAATTCTTTCTATAGCCTTTGGCAAAGATTATTCTTGAAATTTCCCAATTATAGTCTTCAATCAAATTTTTCTTCAAAATCCCTTACTATATAGCCTTCACGAATCAATTTTTTCAAAATTCCCTTACTATATTCTTCAGCCATTAGTTTTCTTACATTTCCTATCCTATAGCATTCAACCATGATTTTTCTTCAAATTCTCTTAATATAACCTTTAGCCATGATGTTCCGTAAATTTCTCTAACTATAGTCTTCAGCCATAATTTTTCTTAAAGCTCCCTTAATATAGCCTTACGTCATAATTTTTTTTTAAATTCCCTTACTTCAGCCATCGACCAAGATTATTCTTCAAATTCCATTACTATAGTATTTTGTCATATTTTTCATCAAAATCCCTTACTATAGCCTTCACAAATAAATTTTCTAAAAATTCCATTACTATAGTCCTCAGCCATGATTTTTCTTAAAATTCCCATACTAAAGCCTTCAGCCATGATTTTTCATAAAATTTGCTTACTATGAGGTTCTGCCTTTATTTTTCTTAAATTTCCCTCACTATACCCTTTAGCCATGATTTTTCTTAAAATGCCCTTACTATAGCCTTATGTCATGATTTTTCTTCAAATTCTCTTACTACAGCCTTCAACCAAGATTATTATTCAAATTCCTTTATAATAGCCTTCAGTCATACTTTTCTACATCACGTATATGTTTTTAAAATTCCCTTACTATACCCTTCAATAATGATTTTTCTTAAAATCCCTTATTATAATCTCCAGCCATGATTTTTCTTCAGTTTTTCTTTCTATTGCCTTCGTCTATGATTTTTTTTAAAATTCTCTTACTCTAGTCTTATGTCATTAGTATTCTAAAAATTTCCTTACTATAGTTTTTTATCGTATTTTTCTTCAAATTCCCTTACTACAACCTTCACGAATGAATTTTTTTAAAATTCTCTTTCAATAGCCTTTAGCCTTTATTCTTCGTAAAACTCCCTTACTATAGCCTTCACCATGATCTTTTTTAAAATTCCCTTACTATAACCTTCAGCCATGATTTTTTTAAAATTTCCCTTTCTATAGCTTTCAGCCAAGATTTTTTTTAAAATTCCCTTACTATACCCTTCAGAATGAATTTTCTTCAAATTCACACTCTACATCCTTCAACAAAGATTGTTATTTAAATTCCCTTACTATAGTCTTCAGTCATATTTTTCTTCAAATTCCCTTACTAAAGCCTTCACGAATGAAATTTCTTAAAATTCCCTTACTATAGCATTCAGCCATAAATTTTCTTAAAATGTATAACCTTCAGCCAAGAATTTCAGTCACGATTTTTCATAAATTTCCATTAGAATAGCCTTCAACCATTATTTTCTTAAAATTCCTTTTCAATAACCATCAGCCATTATTTTTCTTCAAATTCCCTTACTATAGCCTTCAGTCATAATTATTCTTCAAATTCCCATACTCTAACCTTCAGCCATGATTATTCTTAAATTCCCTTACTGTAGCCTTCAACTAAGAATTTGCTTCAAATTCTCTTACTATATCTTTCAGAAATAATTTTTCTCAATATTCTCTAATTAAAGTCTTCAACCATGATTTTTCTTAAAATTCCCTTACTATGACATTCATCCTTGATTTTTCCTAAATTTCCCTTACTACAGCCTTCAGCAATGATTTTTCCTAAAATCCCCTTACTATAGCCTTATATCATGAATTTTTTCCAAATTCCCTTACTACAACTTTCAACCAAGATTATTCTTAAAATTCCCTTGTTGTAGTCTATAGTCATATTTGTTGCAAAATCCCTTAGTGTTCACGAATAAATTCTCTTAAAATTCCTTTACTATGTCTTCAACAAGGATTTTTCTTAAAATTTCCTTGAAAATAGCCTTCAGTCATGAATTTTCTTCAAATTCCCTTACTATAGTCTTAAGTCATATTTTTCTTCAAAATCCCTTATTATAACCTTTAGAATTAATTTTACTAAAATTCACATACTATAGCTTGAAACCATGATTTTTCTTAAAATTTCATTATTATAGACTTCAGCCTTGATTTTTCTAAAATTTTCTTTACTTTAGCCTCCAGACATCATTTTTCTTAATATTCCCTTACTATTTCTTTATGTCATTAATTTTCTTAAATTTCAGTACTATAGCCTTTAGCTAAGATTATTCTTCAAATTCCCACACTATAGTCTCTCGTCATATTATGCTTCAAAATCCCTTACAATAGCCTTCACAAATAAATTTTCTTAAAGTTCCCTTACTATATGCAACAACCATGATTTTTATTAAAATTCGCTTATTATAGCTTTTAGTCTTGATTTTTCTTAAAATTCCCTTAGTATGACCTTCGACCATGATTTTTCTTAAATTTCCTTCACTATAGCCCCCAACCATGTTTTTTCTTAAAATTCCCTTACTGTAGATTTATGTCATGATTGTTCTTCAAATTCCCTTGCTACAGCCTTCAGCCAAGATTATTCTTCAACTTCTTTTACTATAGCCTTCAGTCATATTTTTCTCCTCATGTAAATTTTCTTAAAATTCCGTTACTATAGCCTTCAACCATGATTTTTCTTTAAATTCCTTCACTATAGCCTTCAACCATGATTTTTCTTGAAATTCCCTTACTATAATCTTCAGCCATGATTTTTCTTAAATTTTCCTTTCTATATTGCCTTCAGCTACTATTTTTCTTAAAATTTACTTACTATCGCCTTATATCATTAATATTCTTCAAATTCCCTTGCTACAACCTTCAACCAAGATTATTCTTCAAACTCTCTAACTAGTCAGATTTTTCTTCAAAATTTGTTACTATAGTTTTCTGCCAAGATTTTTTTAAAAATTCCCTTACTATACCCTTCAATAATGAATTTTCTTCAAATTCACACTCTACAACCTTCAGCCAAGATTATTCTTTGGATTTCCTTACTAAAGCCTTCACAAATGAATTTTTTTAAAATTCCCCTACTATGGCATCTAGCCATGAATTTTCTTAAAATTTTCTTACTATAGCCTTCAACCATGATTTTTCTTAAAATTCCCTTTATATTACCTTCAGCCAATGTTTTAAAAACCAAACCGGACCGGTCGGTCCAACCCGGTTGAACCAGAATCGGAGGCCAATCTGATGCTTATTGACTCGGCCCGGTTCACTATAATCAGCATTATTTTTTTCTTTTTACTTATAGAAATATAACATATTTATAAAGTATAGAGGATAATATTCAACCATTGGTCCAACCCGGTCTAACCAGGTTCGACCATAATCGAATATACTGCCAATTTGATGACCGGTTCGGTTTTTAAAACATTGCCTTCAGCCATGATTTTTTTAAAATTTCCCTTACTATAGCCTTCAACCATTATTTTCTTAAAATTACCTTTCTATTGCCTTTAGCCATTATTTTTCTTCAAATTGCACCAACTGGATGGTTCTTCTCTTCTCTAGACAAAAGTTCTCGAACAGCTGCATGAGGAGTTGTAAGTTCTATTTCAACAAGAGTTTTAGATGTCTGGTCAAGAGTTTTGGCAAGAATCTCAACAAGAGTTGGACCACAATGTTCTGGAACACTATCTGATACACCATTGGCATCTGACACTTCTTCAGTGTGAACATGCATCTGAGTAATATTGTTCAACAGTCCAACTTCACCGGTCATATGCCTGGAACAGCCATTATTAGAGTAGCACACACTGTTAGCAACAACTTTTAATGCATGGGAAACTTTTGTTATTGTGCTTCAGATCTCTGAACAGTTTGTAATTTGAATGAAGCATTTTTATAGATATCAATAAATCAACTCATATTATAACTATGCCTCTTATGTATATTTTGTTTATTGCAGATTTTTTATTATTATCAAAAATAAATTACGTATCTATTACTGTGGTTTAGAAATCGGAGACCCGGTTGAACCACTAGTCCGTTTCTAATTGACTCAGCTTGGTTCACTATGAAGTATTAATTTTGTTTTTTTTATAGAAATATGAAATATATATAAAATAAGGTGTATAATATTCAACCGTTCAACGAAAACTGGATATTGTGTCAATTGTTTTTTAAAACATTGATCTAATATATATATATATACCAACCGGGTTGGTCTGATGATTTTCATTCAAATTGTTAAACGGGATGAGTATAAGATCATTTCTTAATAAAAAACGTATAACGAAAATCCCTCTACGCAAAAAAAAATAAATTAAAAATAACATAAGAAGCTTTTGGCCGTCTGGCGGGTGCGGCCGGCTTGGACGCTGAATCGAGGGATTGGAGCCGTTTTAAGCGAGAATCTAATCCGACCCCAACGCGTGCTCAGTAAATACGCACGAGTCTGACGCACCTTCGGACGTTTGGTAGATGACCAATGTGGGAATGAAGATTTCCACGTGGATCACGGCCACTTCGAGATTTTGCCGCGCATTCCATCTCTTTTTTTTTTTTGCGTCATGGACACTTGTCTGCTCTGCCGAACTTTTAAAATCGCGGTAAACGAGTAAAGTTGGGCAGAGAGAATGGACTGAGCGGCCGCGACGGATGCCCCAGGTAAGCTATTCTGTACCCAAAATGCCTCCCTCTCTCATTCGCGCGAAGCCGTGTGCGCCCGCCGCAGAAATCAACCACGTAGCCGAAGGCTAAATTGAATTTTCTTAGGGAGTATTTTTAATTTTTCATTTTCTTATTACGACACAAGTGAATTGACTGTCGTGTTGATAAACATTTTTTCTTTTCACCGTTTAATAAAACAAGTAATGTATTTTTATTGTTTATAACTGTATATATCCAATTGCGCCATTTGCAGGCTGCGAGGAAGCTGCCGAAAATTTTTACTGGTGGGGTCTTTTAGGTATTTCACTTGCTATTCTCCATCGTCTACTGGCGGCCGTTGTCAGTCTTCGCGACTACCATCTAGCTTTTAAACCGGGGGGAAGCTCTGAATCTCCTCCACACAGAAGAACTGTTCCAATGGAGTCTGCAGCTCTGTCGACGCCGCTCCTCACCTTGTCCAAAAACGTGCAAGCATCCCGAAACATCAACCGCTATGTATTTAGAACTCCTCGAAATCAAACTTTCAATGTGCAATCGTCCTCTTTCGGCAGAGTTAAATGCATACAGACGAGCAACTTCCATACCTCAAAAGATTGGTTTGTGGTTTCTTTTGCTGCGCATATACTGAGGCACTCTTCATCCACGTCCTGGAATTTTAACCGGTTGGCTTCTATTTCGAGCACGGCCGCAGCATTTGGTTCGGGCGGAGGCGGAGATGGAAGTGTTGGTGGAAACGGAGGAAGCGGCGGGGAGGGTGGATCGAATGGTGGAGAGGTGGAGAAGAAGACGCTTGCCACAGAGGCTGACGATCTCTCGGCGTCGTCCCCTGACGTGCTAATTTTAGATGTTGGAGTAAGATATTTCACTATCAGCATTTTTATGCGACTATTTATTGCAATGCTAAGTTTTTGACGTTATAATCTGCATGCAGGGAATGACCTGTGGAGGCTGTGCGGCGAGTGTTAAACGCATACTTGAAAGTCAAGTGAGTGTTTCACAACAGTTTGTTTATTTGTTGTTTTTCCTGTTGTTATTTCTTCAGTTCTGTTATTATAGGCGACGAAATATGTTCGTCTTTGTATATTTCACTAGGATTTCTATGAAGGACTGTGTGAGGGACTATGGATGTCGTCGTTTATTGTTTCATGTACATATTTCTTAATATCTTTTCATCGGTTGATGTCTTGGATGCGTATGGAAGGTGTTAAATCAAATTAACATTGATATCTTATTACTACCTGTTTATTGCATAACCACGTAGTAGAATATTTGATGCCCTTTGGAAACTTTGTGTAACGATTTTCCTCGTATTGCACTGATAAACAGCCTCAGGTATCATCTGCTAGTGTCAACCTCGCCACTGAGACAGCTGTTATATGGGTGAAACCAGAAGTTCAAGTTTCAGAAAATTGGAAAGAGCAAGTAGGAGAGACTCTTGCAAAGCACTTAACCAACTGTGGATTTAAATCTAACTTTCGGGGTAAGAAGATTTGAAAATAATTTATATTTGTTGTTTTTTATTATATGTGAGTGTGTGTGTGTGTGTTTAGTGGATTGTGTGTGTGTTTAGTGGATTGTGTGTGTTTAGTGGATTGTGTGTGTGTTTAGTGTATTGTGTGTATGTTTAGTGGATTGTGTGTGTGTGTGTGTGTGTATAGTGGATTTTATTGTGTGTGTGTGTGTGTTGTGGATTTTATTGTGTGTGTGTGTGTTTAGTGGATTTTATGGTTTCCACGTGACATCAAAACGATAATATGAAGTGCTGCTGTTAACGGTTGCCATTGTCAAGAAATAAAAAGTGAGAGCATGAAATTTATCCAGTAAATGCAATGTTTCAGACACTTGCGTTACCCCCTTATAATATGCCTAAAATCCTCTGAAATTTAAAAGCATTCACTACTTACAGACATGGATGTTTACACATCTTAATGAGTTGTTGCATATTAATGTCATGAAATTAATTCAAATAAGAGTATCTTACTATGCAATGCACTGTTGATATCCGACTTCCCTTATATTGTTGTATTGTGGCACTAAAAAGTTCTTGGCCGTTATGCTTGAGGTGCTGAAGCCTCTCAATCAGCATTCCAATATATCATGCATTTGCGAAGTTGAAATTATGACCAGCTGGGCTGTGTTTAACCACAAGATTAGCTGGAAGTTGTGATTAGATTTTTTTTTCTTTTTTTTTTTTTGTCTTTTGGTTAACCTACTAGTGGAAACTCTCCTATCAATGGCAATCCAGAGGAGGGTTTATTCTCGGCGATTGATGTAAGACTCCCGGAACCATAGACTGGTCTGCGGGGCTAAGCATCCTTATGAGCCAAAGTTACATGTGTAGATTTTTCACTTCTGACATGAGTCTTCTTCTTTTGAGCAATTCTAAGTGTTCAAAGATAAATGTTTAAATTGTCGAACCTTTTATTAGTAACAGTTCCCACACCAAGCTAAGAGTTAGAACAAACAAATGAAGCGTGATATGTAGCATAGCTATTTTATTTTTTTGGTTAGCTTTACCCCTTTAGTGATTAATCAATTTAACATTTCTGAACTTTAGTTCATTTTCATGTTTGATTTGGATGTTTAATTGTTGCGGCTATATTTACTTATGCTAGTATGTCTTTGTACTGATACATTCACAACTATTCTATCTTAGTATGATGCATAAAGAGAAAGAAAAACTTGGTGCTATGCATATTCTCCTGAAACTCGATCATTTCCTTTCTGCCTTTTGTATGGTAAAAATTTGGGGTTTGAAATAACAATGCTGATTTAGAAAGTAAAAATTAGATGAAGAAGCTGATGATCTCTAAGTATCCTCATTGATTGCCTTCACACATTCCCAATATATACCATTACCATACAAAGATCTTCATCTGCTTATGAATAGTGTGGTTATGTGTTCTCCTACGCGTGTTGGATTTATTCCATTCGTGGTTTGCTTTCACATTTTTTATTTTTTTTATTTTTTATAACAGATTGTATTTTTCATTTATTAGTGGAATAGCTTTTCTAGGTGTCACACAAAACATATTACATCATTAATTACTATTTAGTGTCTTGAGTCTTTTCCTAGTCCTGTGTTCAACTGGCTATTAGTAGGGTTTGTATGAATAGAAAGGTATTAAAAAACCAGAATAGATGAAGCCAGTTGCTACAAAATCTGATTACTTAATCTTCAAGGGACTTCAATGCATGAGTTAAAACTTGGAGCACTTCTCAGAGAACTCACAGAATCACAGTATCTGCAGATCCTCTAAAGTTAGGAATAATCCTTCAAAATACATTTAGTGAGGCCATCCCAAAGTAAAAATCTTAAATTAGGGGATTTGGAACTACTTTAAGTCAAAGTTTTCCAGAGATTAATGTACCATTTGGTGGAAATTGGCAGGTCAAGTTTACACCATTGAAGGAGAAGTCGAGTCTTAAGGATCTGCAGATCTATAATAAAGAGCCCCTCAACAACTTCAATCATTAATGGTATGTTAAAGTGACTGATATATAGATTAATATCTTCTAAAGCTTGTTTCGAGTTCTCTGGAACCTTGGGTTATGTCAATGAATATCTAATAGAGCAATTTCTTTATCAATAGGTGTGACCGAGCTGCTTCAATCGGTGGATTTGGACAAAACCAACATCACTAATTTCAGATGTTATATGAACTTTTGGAAGTTTGACAGAGAATATGTACCAGGAAATTAATCAGATTAGTGCATACTAGTCTCTGTTGTAGTTTATTTGTTTTCAGAAGAGTAGTTAGTAGGTTTTTATTGGTTTTCTCCAGGGATCTGCAATGAAATTCTTCCACTTGTCTTAATAAACAAGCTCAATCATCAACAGTTGAGGACCCAACATCTAATTGTGGATGTGTTTGTGGATTTTATTTATTTACTTATTTTAGCTCAAATGATCTAAAATTTTGTTAATTAATGTCTCACTCTTTTTTTATATTATGCTCATCTTCTGTGTTTGTAATGCTGGTTTAATATCCTTAGTTTACGTAATTTAACCATTTCTGTTCTAATCACCAGTAGGAAAAGATTTGCTGTTTCTAGTGATGAAGAAGAACGTTCCAAGGGTTATAACCTTGTTATGGTGTTATTTCAGATTCTTCAAGATCAGACATTTATAAGGTTTTTGAAAGGAAGATGGATGAAAAGCTTAGACGTTTGAAAGAAAGTGGTATGCTGCCCGTTTCTTTTTAATTGGTGAATATTTTAATAGTTCATTTGCATAGAAGAAAAGGTATTATAACTTACATGCTATTTTTTGCTTTCTTCATTTGCATAGAAGAAAAGGTATTATAACTTACATGCTATTCTTTGCTTTCTTCGCAAAACTACGTGTTGGTACAAAAATTCCACTACACTATGGTAGAACACTTGTTTCATTCCTCTGTAACTTTCTCAGAGTGATGATTGTTGTCATAGGAGAAACATTCCTAAATTATTTGAATTTATGGAGATCACGTGCTTGTTAATTGGGTAGAGTCCTTGAGTTCACTGGTCTGATTGAGTGGAAGCCATGTAACTTCAATCCCTCTGAGTGAAAAGTGGATCTCTTTTTCTATTTAACAAACTGTGTACTCATGGCCCTCCTACTTCTTGGGGTGCATTGAATATTCATGCAAGGATGTGAAATTTGAGGTGCATTATTTTATAGTAGGAGAAATTGTTGTGGGGGAAAGTATTATGTTTGTTTTGTTATTAAATGAGGTTTCACTTAGTAACTCAGAAGAGGTCTTCTAAATTTGGCTGGTTGGTTTGGGGGAATTGGGGCAATTTTATTAATACATGATTGTTGAGAAAAAAAATGTTTGATTGAAAGACTCATGTTGCAATCAGAGATCTTGAGTCAAAATTCATCTCATTGTGGTTGTTTCAATTATTTAGTCTAGTGAGTTTTGCTTGTGCACTATTTATAGAAGTTGAACAGTTCTGGATTTTCTTCTGCCTTATAACCATCCGTTTCAGTCATCAATTTTGATATCTTTACACCTGTATATGTGGCTGCTCTACTTTGTGAGTTGACAGGTCGTGACCTTGCTGTCTCATGGGCACTATGTGCAGCATGCCTTCTTGGACATGCTTGTCATTTTTTTGGAGCCAATTCTCCCGCATGGATGCATTTATTTCATTCAACAGGATTTCATCTTTCATTATCTTTATTTACATTGTTGGGTCCTGGTCGGCGTCTAATTGTTGATGGAATTAAAAGCCTAACAAGGGGTGCCCCAAACATGAATACCTTAGTTGGTCTCGGGGCAATGTCATCTTTTGCAGTCAGTTCTGTAGCTGCCTTGGTTCCAAGTTTGGTAAGTTATGATTCTTCCATGGAAAAAATTCTATTGCATCAATTCTATTGGACGTGAACTCTGGATACGTAAGTATCCTGATGTCCTTTTTCATCTTCTTGTTCTCTGTGACTGATGCTGCATCCTTAAATTTGTTTGTTATGTTTTCAGGGGTGGAAAGTGTTCTTTGAGGAACCTATTATGTTAATGGCATTTGTCTTACTGGGAAGGAATCTTGAACAGAGAGCAAAGCTCAAAGCTACCAGTGACATGACAGGACTTCTGAGTATACTTCCCTCAAAGGCTCGTCTTGTGATAAGTAGCATTGCAGAAGGAGTGCCTTCGACTGTTGAAGTCCCATGCAGTGACCTCTCTATCGGAGATCAGATTATTGTATTGCCAGGAGTAGGTGATTTGCCACTCTATGTCTTTGAGTCTCTCATGATTTCCACTTCTCTTTCTGCAGCTAAAATATAAACTTCTAATCCATCCTCCGTCCTTAACTTTGGTTTTGGCCTTAATGCCATTCATTTACATTTAGGTTTCTACTGCAGAAATACTCCATGGTTTCTCTATGATCTGCTTAATAGCCTGCTATAACCTGATTCAGGATTCATTCCATCAATAGTCTCATTAGAAAGTTTGTCTATCCATTTATGAGATGAATTCCTGAGATTGAGTTCTTTTATTGGTCAGGATCGTGTTCCAGCAGATGGTATAGTAAGGGCTGGTAGAAGCACAGTTGATGAATCAAGCTTGACCGGGGAGCCACTGCCAGTGACAAAACTTCCAGGGGTATATCTCCTTGATTCATTTTTTACGTTAAATGTACTTACCTTATCAGCTAACATTCAGAGGAAAGAGGGACTTATTTACATTGGCACTCGAATGGCATAAGTCAGGGAGAATGCTTCACATGATTGATATTGTTAAATTTGGGCTGGTTGCTAAAAAAATGGGCTACTTTTTTCGAATCCAAACAAGATCCTTTTTTTTAAAAAAATAAAATAAAAATGTTCTATATCCCCCATTCCCTTGCCCTTATTGATAATTGAACGTAAGACCTCAAACTGCAAACCTCCCCATATGACCACTGACCCAATGCCTAAGTTATGATGCAGATGGGGCTATTAGGTAAAGAACATACATGGAGGCCATGTGAAAGAAAAATATAGAGGCCACGGAACACAAACACTGGCTTGGTTTCACTGTGATACCATGTTAAAGCTGAGTTAATTCCTTTTAAATTGGCATGCTAAAGTTTAGGAGAATGTTTCAAGCATAGAATAATATTTTGCCCACCAACAGGTTTATACCTGACAGGTTGTGCTATACATGATCTCATCAAGTAATTGCCTCCAAATTAATTGCTTCAATCGTAAATATGAATTTGCAGTTTGTCACAAAAATTTGGTTACACTGCTTGATGCGGTACATTCAAATGATAGTGTTGGTTGTCATACAAGTTATTCGTTGCTAGTTTGCCTGATAATGCTCTACCACTGAATGCACTTCACTTGCACTTCATGTTTAATTCACTCATCGCTTCTATTGGTTTTAAATATACTATGATCGAACATTGGTGTTTGTGACAGGCTGATGTTACGGCAGGAAGCATTAATCTAAATGGTACACTTACCATTGAAGTAAGAAGGCCCGGTGGTGAGACTGTGATGGGTGATATTGTTCGTTTGGTGGAAGAAGCACAGAGTAGAGAAGCTCCGGTACAGCGTTTGGCTGATAAGGTTAGTTTTCTTCACCATGACATCTTGTATATTGATGCATTCTTTTCTTTTTTACAATTTGAATGTTGACAAGATTATCCCACACCATCATGAAGAGATACTTCCTTTTATGTGTTGTGAAACTCTTTTCTTTGTGACTTCAGGTTGCAGGGCATTTTACATATGGAGTGATGGCTCTCTCTGCTGCTACATTTATGTTTTGGAACACATTTGGAACGAAACTTTTAGCTGCCTCTCTTCAACAAGTCAGCCCCAGCTCATTGGCATTGCAGCTTGCCTGCAGTGTCCTGGTACTATACCTTGGAGTCAACATTTATATTCCTTATTCAAGTTGATGCTTTTCTTGACTTGACTTTGTTTTGAACTTATGGTCATTTTAGTGGATAGCTAGGGGAAAGTTCTTTGTGCTTTTTGTATTATCTCTTCGTAACCTCTTCCCTTTTTTTGTTCACCGAAGAAGGTAACACTGGTGCTTGTCACATAAAAAGATGTGGTTTTTTTTTTAGGAAATTGCTTTGTTTTTATTAATATATGAAAGTCAAATCATAGTACAAAAGGAGGGGTATCTCTCAACACATGTGAAGTGAGTTGAGTCCCTTCTTTAGCTAAAGATTCTGCCACGGAGTTGGCAGACCTTGGAATACATGACCATTCACAAACGCATGAAGATGCTAGAGAGAAAATTTCTTGGAATAGGTACAATAGTCTCCATGAGTTTACTTGCACCAGCCTATAACATTTTTGGAATCCCCTTCTACTATCAATTTGCCACTTTGGCATTCATGAAAACATCTAAGAGCTTGGAGCACCGCTTGAGCTTCGGCTGAGATGGAGTCATCTTGACCTAATTGACCAGTGAAGGAGAGGAGAATGTCCCCTCTATCATCTCTGAAAATGCCTCCATAACCTGCCAATCCCGGATTGCCAAAGGATGATCCATCAGCATTCACTTTGATCTTCACCCTTGGTGATGGGATTCAATGTACTGCCAAAGGAGGTATTGCAGCCGCTACAACCTGAGAGGATAAAAAGATGTAGTTGGAGTATAAAAAAAAACACAACATGTGTTTTGGTCATTTAGCCAAAATGAATGGCCATCATAATTGCTTTTTGGCTAATGATCGTGTTGGGTCCCTCTCTTTCTCGTGGCTTCAACTGATTGTAATTGTTTCAAAGGCATGAATTTACTCCACGTATGAGTAGTGAGCAAGAATGTTATCATTTTTCCCCAGGTGATTTCTAGTGGAAGGAGCGACATTGAAATCTTTAAGTTTTCACTCAGAAAGGATGGAGGACATGAACCTAGAGAGCTTGTAAAATCTAGGGGTGACCTTGGCTGAACATGGTTTGATTTAGGATTTTTCTTTGATAAACCATGTTGCTTGGGATCATGAAGGCTTTAATTGTTTGTGGCTTCCATATCTCAATGGTAGGTTATTACCTGTCTGATGACATGACTATGATGGAAAGATTTCCAAAGTATTCCAGAAAATAATTTCATGCATGTTTGTAGGTCAGTGGAAACTCTTCTTGCTATAACAGATAAAAGTGTTATTCAATCAATTAATACATATAATTACTTTAAGCTGAGCTAGAAAGAAAGAATAAAAATGGTGCTCCAAGGTGTCTCCCGTCCCATGGTGACTGGAGTTAAAGCTGAGGGAAATTTGGTCCTTATCAGGGTGTATTGTAGACTGGATCCATGTGCCCAGATCTGCCAACACTACGGCAGATGCATTGGCCAGGGAAGGAGTTTCATGCAAACAATGGAGATCATGTACCCACCTTAGAAAGCATAATCCTTTCTGGGATTTTGTTGTAGTTTTCCAGGATTTAATCAAAAGTTTTAATTAATAAATTTTGCTTTCCTCAAAAAAAAAAGAATAGAAATGTGGAAGATAAAAACCTAATGCCACATTCATCTTAAAACCATTAGTGAAGTCTCAGAAAAGATTTGCTATGAAGTCTCAGAGATCTGCTATGAAGTCTCAGAGAAGATCTGCTATGATGAAATTCTCATTTACTGGATGATGCTGATGGTATTTGGCATCATGTGTTCTGATTGACTAATCATCTAGCTGATGGCTTTTTCAAAGTTGAGGACTGAAAATACTAGTATTCTTGATGGAAATTCTATTCCCTTAGTTCTTTACCCCTTTTGGTTTCTGCTATTTTTGTTGAAAATTCACATTTCTTTTGGAAGAAAGAAGACTTGACGGAGATCTGGCTCTTGTATCCGTACCTATTTTTTGTAATTTTTTCTTCAAGACCTCGTTCAATGGTTTCTGTATGTTTTCATACATCCCTTGTTCTATTAAGCATAAACTATCTAACATTTTTGCCTACTTGATGAGTCCTGCCGTTTACTTGAAACACAGGTCGTTGCATGCCCTTGTGCCCTTGGTTTGGCCACACCTACTGCTGTGTTGGTAACTTTTTTCCTTGTAGTAGAGCATATTTCCTTCTAGTTTAGTAGTTGTTCATCTTGGAGTATTTTCTGTTATTTTGATTATTATTATTATTATTATTATTATTATTATTATTATGGTTATTATTATTAATAATAATTTTTTCTATTGATATATTCTTTATTGCTAACATGCTGTTTACACTTTTACGAGACTCCAACCTTGGGTACACTTTTACCGCAGATTTGACATTAAGAAACCATCTGTACCTTGTTATTTTAAAGTTAATATCTTGCCTTAAGCAGAATATTTTCAAGTACTAAAAGCTACTTTTTCAGGTTGGAACTTCCCTAGGAGCAAGAAGAGGACTGTTACTACGTGGTGGAAATATCTTAGAGAAGTTTGCGATGGTTGACACAATTGTGTTTGATAAAACTGGGACGTTGACTGCTGGGAAACCTGCAGTGACCAAGGTTGTAGTTCTCAATCCGGAGACAGAGGACTTCTCCAGGTATTGTGACACAGCATTTTACTTTGCATTATGCTGCCTGAGACGTAGATACATTTGAAAGGGATAAAAAGGAAGGAGATTAAACTCATGCAACTATCTACTGTATCTCATGTGCACATATGTATGCATGCTATAACTATTTGAATAAGAAAAGGGTGATGAAAATTGAATTATAGAGTTCGTTATCAGCCTAGATGAAAATATATGGGCTTTTTATTTTTTATTAATTTTATGCTTTACTTTCTAGCCATTTTACATAATTCAAAATTTTCATTATTTCAAAGATTATATTTTAACTTTTAAATTTTTAATTTTTCGGCCTGCAGTGCCTTAGCTTTATTATGTTTTTCTCTGCCATTTTTCCTCTGAAAGGATGCTTTTATTAAGTCAAAGCTAATTTACAACACGTGAGGGAGACCTCTAACAATGAGAGATTGAAGGGTCATCCTTTCTCTAGATCTGCTCGGATGCTTGGCCTCCTTAACATGTGTGATCAGTTTACAACAACAGAGAGGGTTTGGAGATCTTGTTAAAGACATAAAGATGTTGCAACAACGGATCTATTTTTTTCGAAAATAATTATCCTCACTTTTCTCTTTGTTTATTACTCTGTAATGGTCCTTTTCTGAGTTATAAATTCTGCTATTTGGAAAGTGGGTTCCATCTTACTCTCAGTAGGTAAGTTGGAAAAGCACTTCAGGCAAACTCTGTGGACATGATTGTTGAACTCTATATGCAACTACTTTTGAGATCTTTATGCTGGCATTTACTGGTGATGATGGATGGACCTGTTTTTTTTTGTGCTTGCAGTTCAGATTCCAAGATTTCAGAAGTTGAGGTTCTGACGTTAGCTGCTGGAGTTGAATCTAATACCATTCATCCCATTGGGAAAGCTATTGTAGAAGCCGCTAGAGTTACTGGCTGCTCACCTATGAAAGTAATTTGTCCCTTAACTCTCACTTTCCTGTTCTTGTGACATACTGTCTGATGCAGAACTTCGTAAACATTTTTATAACACCATCACCTACTGTCTACAAATCTTCATGTTCAAAGTTCAAAAAGAATGTCTTCTGTAATATTTATTTACTAATTAATCTCTAAGGGTTCACACCTGTCAGTCAAGAATATGTGAACTTTTTGGTGTCTGTAATTCATGGATCACATTTATTATTTGCTACTCTAGTGATTGGTCCTGCAAGAAATTAGAGTTTTGGGCTTGTAAATTCCTCCAATAAAACCAATGACTTCTGGTCCTATTCTTAAGTCGCCATGTATGGTGATTGTTATTTTCCAGAGACAGAACCGTTTAAAAAAAAAAAAAAAATCAGAGACAGATGCCACTTGTGATGTTCTTGATTAATATCTTCATTTTAATGTGAAGATCTAATTTTGCTGTCCACAAACATCACTTCTTTATCTGTAGCCCAGCGACATGCTTATCACATTTTCGGTTTGTCTGACCATTTGTTAGAACAGGCAACTGAAGGAACTTTCATGGAGGAACCTGGATCTGGTGCTGTGGCATTCGTTGGGCAGAAGCAGGTTACTGTTGGGACTTCATCTTGGTTGCAGAGGTATTTTGTGTTGAATTTATTAGTAAAAGAGAAGTGTGAGGTTTTCTGACTCTCTCCCTTATTTATATTATAATAAATTATGAAATTACATCCTAGTTCCTGTTCACACATGATTCCTATGAAATGACTTTCTATAAGAAATTATGAAACCTAATTTTTTAATCTATCATCTTCCAAGTTTCTGAAAGTCAATTTCCTAACAGTCCATATAAATTATAATATTGGTTTTTGGTTTGTGCCTTGGTATGTAATCTTCTGAGATTAAATTGGTGACGAGGATCAAGAGTTTCAAATAAGTTTGATGAAGTAAGAAGTGAAATTTAGCTATTTGACTCAGTGAGGGGCCCGCAATTTCAGTTTTGCTATTTAGTAGGGTAAACAAATAGGGTAAGTTTTAGGTCTGATTCCTCTCTTTTTAGTGGATTACATTTTCCCTGGGTTTTTGTCTTGGCCCATAAGAATCAGTTGGTTTTACTTGCTGTTTTACTTTTCCAGCTTGATAGCTCTTCTGCTATTGGTTTAAGGCATTTTAGGATTCCTTTTAAGTTTTAAGTCTTGCTTTTAGTTTTAGGGAGTGTTAGGATTCTTTTTAAGTTTTAATTCTTGCCTTAAGTTTTAGGGATATGATGTATATTGTAGGCTATTAAATTTTGAGGTCGTACCTGTTTATAGTGCCTATAATCATATAATTGGCACTTCATTTGGATAAATTTTCGTAACTTAAGAGAGTGCAAAACTCTCTTGAATTGTATGGCACCATTTTGGCCTTTTTAGTGGATTTATGATTCTCTCTCGCAGGCATGGAGTGGATGGAGCTCATTTTCCCAATGTTGAAGAGTTTGGAAACCAGTCTGTTGTCTATGTAGGAGTGGATGGGAATCTATCAGGTCTTATTTACTTTGAGGACACGATCAGGGATGAGGCCAGACAAGTGATAGAATCTTTATCCAAGCAAGGAATTAGCACATATATGTTATCTGGAGATAAGAAGTATTCTGCAGAATATGTGGCATCTCGAGTAGGAATTCCCAAAGAAAGAGTAAGGCTCTGTTATGTGTTCACGTGTGATTTATGAGCAGTTTTGATGCATTTAGTCGGAATTAAAGTACATCCTGATTCTTCTGCTCAGTCATTTGTTCTGCCCTAAATGTAGAGTTCGTGTTAACCTGGACAGGTGATGTCTGGAGTAAAACCAGATCAAAAGAAAACATTTGTTTCTGAACTTCAGAAAAAACAAAAAGTGGTGGCCATGGTTGGTGATGGCATTAATGATGCTGCTGCATTGGCTTCAGCAGATGTTGGGGTGGCCATGAGTGGAGGTGTTGCAGCCGCAAGTGAGGTATCATCTATAGTGCTCATGGGCAACAGGTTATCACAGGTATCTTATTCCAGCCTTGAAATCCATATGTGCATGTGTCTTTTGATGTGTCCTCGTTGGATGCATAGCACCAATAATACATAAGCTGCCTACGTGTAATATAATATGCAGTGGGAGATTGTTGCAGAACAAGTGTTTTTCTGTAAAAGACAAGTCTGGAAAAGCACATAGTGGATCAAATTCTAATGTTTGTGTTATTGCTCGACAGATAGTTAAGCTACTATTACAAAGGAACATTTCTTAACGATTCTCATTTTTAAACTGAGATCATTCTAATTTTTCATGCATATCTTTGTGAGAACTACACTCGAGCATCTTCTTGCCTTAGTTAAATATAGGATGTGCGTTCAGTATTGTTTGTATATCAGTGATGGCTGTCTGTTTTCAGTATCTTCTCTTCTTAGCCATTTCAAGGGAAAAAACAAAAGAAAATTGTGGCATTCTGGTTTGATTTGCTTACGAATTTTGAAGACTAAGCCAAAATTTTCCTCATGCAGCTACTTGATGCTTTGGAACTAAGCAAACTCACCATGCAGACTGTGAAGCAAAACCTCTGGTGGGCATTTGCTTATAACATTGTAAGTTCCCTTTTGTGCCAATGATACAAATTCTTAACTCGTGTTTTTAATGCAAATTCTAGCCCTTTTGTGCTGATAATATTCTGTCGCACTATTGAGCTACATGAATATCTTTTTAGTGATCTATCATTTTCTAATTCACCATTTAACAATATTTTTGAAGTTTCTAGTGTCAAAGACATTTTTACATTTCCCTGGTTCGGCTGTTTGTCGATTGATATGCATAAAACCTTTCATGTCACTCTCTCATGTTTTTTTTTGTTTTTGTTTCCGTACGCTCTGATGCTGCCAAACTTATCTTGCAGCATGAGTCCTGTGCTACAAAATTACACTATTCAACCTGCTTGAGTGTTGTGTTCTTGAAAGTAATCAACTGGTTGCCTGCCTAAGCATGGTTGTTCTTGAAAGCAATAAACTGGTTGTTCTTGAAAGTAATAAACTGGTTGTTCTTGAAAGTAATAAACTGGTTGTTCTTGAAAGTAATAAACTGGTTGTTCTTGAAAGTAATAAACTGGTTGTTCTTGAAAGTAATAAACTGGTTGTTCTTGAAAGTAATAAACTGGTTGCTCTTGAAAGTAATAAACTGGTTGTTCTTGAAAGTAATAAACTGGTTGTTCTTGAAAGTAATAAACTGGTTGTTCTTGAAAGTAATCAATATGTGCCTTGCTAAGCGGTGTTCTCCCTGAAATTCAACTCTATTTTGATCTGCCAATGTGGATCTTGAAAGTCTCTCTTTGTTGGGCCCACTTGTTTGCTCAAGAGTGGCATCTGTAGAATTGTGATTTTGAGTTCCAGTGCAAGTCGAAGGCTTGAAAAATGAAGAAAGAAAAGTTCAGAGCTCCATAATAGAGTCGCTACAATTGTTTGGAGCCAATATTAATTAGGCAACTTAAATCTTCAGATTAAAATGATCATATTGTCCCTCTATTGACTGTAAAAATTATCTATCAAACTACAACTCAGAATTACATTAAACAAGGACCAATCTTGTTAAAAAATAAAAACTTAATAAAATAGGCAACTTCCCTGAGATGGGCTACCGATATATTGTCAAGTTACTAAAATACCTTTCTACACTATCTCACATTAGCATCAATCATCTCTGCAGCTACTGATGGTTACAGAACTCTTCTGTAAATTTGAAGCAAATTCATTGTGTGGGTAAATTTAGGAACTCTTTTACTGTTTTACTGGTTAGGCCTATGTTGGTTATCCTCCTTATGCAATAATATTGGTACTGTAGGTTGGAATCCCAATTGCTGCTGGTGTGTTGCTTCCTGTGACAGGAACTATGCTGACTCCTTCCATTGCTGGAGCTCTCATGGGTCTGAGTTCAATAGGAGTAATGGGAAATTCTCTATTATTGAAACTCAAGTTTGGTTTGAAGGAACACAAACATCTGATTTTGGAAGGTCCCAATTCTCTTTCTCAAACAGTTCTTCACATTGACAAAACTAACAGCTTGGGGAAAACCTACCATGCTAATTGGAGGAGCACCTAATATGAGGAGATGGGAGATATCAGAAGTACTCTGTTTTTGCCACATGCACATGGGCAGGCCAAATCCCAACAGGATGAGTTTACTGTTTTGACTATTAAGAATGGCACGATGAATCGGGATGCACAAGGGGTTTATTTCCAACACCAGAACGTTCAAGTTACAGGAACGGGTTCGTGCACACAAGAGGAAGAAGGGAGCGGCTTCTTGCCCACCGCTGATAGTGTGGAAGATTTTGGATCTGTTGTTTAAAATTAGTCACATGCCCTCCGGTACATCATATTTGTTTTAATCATATGGCATTCTTTTCGGTCAGAGCACTGTTTTATTCAACTGTTCTGTGACAAGGAGAGGCATTGGAGACCCCTTTGTCAAGAAAGGGTGCCTTTGTATTAAATGTTGTTGGCTTCCACCTGTAAAATGGTCTGCGGAAATGTTCTTTTTAGGTTTACTTTCCTGATGGAGCGAAGGTATATCTACCGTTTACTGTTATTGGAAAAAGGTAATCGGACGTATGCACTTACGAATAATGAGCCTGAAATAAAAATGATTCGTGGCTTTCCATACTGGTATACTCGTGCCTAAATACACCTTATCACTGCTTTATTTGAAACCTGAAATTTACTGGAAAATAAGGACCATATGCAGGAGATGCACAGAATTAGCGAATGTACTGAAGCAGCTTACTTTGATGCTATTGACAGAAGCGTGTTATCCAAATTTTCTCCTGTCTTGTTGCGTCGCCGAGGACTGGAAAACTTCAATGGCTAGTGAAGGGGTTCGAACTTCATGCAAGGTTATCTCCCGTTAAACCACGTTGCTTTTGTAGAAATCTGCGGTGTTCTTTTATCTTGAACTTTCCTTCTGTCACAAACTCGCAGCCTCAGTTAATCAAGTTGAAATATTCCCAATATCGACCCAAGTAACACATTAAAGCAGTTCCTTTCACCGTCCTAATGATGCATTCTAGTCCAAATAGTATTCTTTCCGTACTCTTACAAACACCAAAAGATTGTAGATCCAAAGGCCAAGTGGCATATTCCCGGATCATGACGTGGATAGGCAAGTAATGTTGCCAGCTCAGCCATCAGTGAGATCAGGGCGAACAGCCTCGTCAAAGCTGCGTAATCAAGTACAAAAGCGAAAACATAACATTGTAAAAGTATACTTTCCTTTTCTCGAAAGAATCAGTTAACAGCAGCCCCTTACTCTTATATGAAGGATCGCATCGTCAGCGTGTAACTATGACTGTTAATTTGATATCTTCCACAAAAAAGAAATAAAATGCAGAAAATACAGAGCTACAACACAATGTTCTAGTTGTAAGAGGGAGATCCAGCTGGTGTTTCATCCACAGGCTCAAGCAGCAAAAACAGGAGCACAATCAACCTCCTCTTGGAAGGACTTCAGAGTTCTTGTTAGCTTCTCAAAATCACCAACGGCAATCCTTTGAAACCCCAAAACTGTTAATTTTCATGTTAAGAAAAATCTCAAACCCTAGACCATGTAAGTCATCCCAACCTGCATCAAGTTTGTATGGGGGACATTTAGAGTAGCTATTCCCCTCCTACAATTCTTCCTCAGAAATGCATAGAAGTAGTTTATGACAAGTTTTTTAAAGAACCATGAATCTTTCCTTGCACGAATATCTCCATGGCCTAACAGATATACTACCCCTGATTCCTTGGCTTTGTGAATAAAAGAGAGCTCCCACTCCAAACCCTGTTCCGCATCAGATATCCCAGAATCTGAAGTTGGAAGATCACCTACATCGCTTGATGTGCTTGCTTCCATTATCTCTTTCCCTGTGCTGCGGTATTCAACTAACAGGGGAGTCCCAAGAGAATAGGCACTTCCATTAGGACCTAGTAAAAGTCTTGAGCACGAATTGTCACTTTCAAAATCAGATTCACCATCTTCGTCACTCTCCAAAGAACGCTCTTGGGCCTCTCTGCGGACAAACTTCTCAAGGCTCTCAATCAGAAGTTGCTCAAATGTTTGATGGTTCTCTTTCCTTACATCTTTGTAACCATACCTGCATTTGTGAGTAAGAAGAAATCAGTAACTATAGATAACTGCATCATGTCTTAAAGGAGATTCTGAGACATATTAGTAACCCATCCAACACAGGGAGGCACTAGTATACTCAACTGCCTACTTTTAGGGGTGGGGTATTGGGTTTCACAGGCTCTGATCCAACCTGACCTAACCTGAAAAACACAGGGATGGGGGGTGCAGTTTTGTCCCTGCATGTCAGCGAGAACCCTACCAAATTACACATCCCCGAACCGGACCCAAAAGGATGGGTACCCAGTTAAGTCCCTTTGAATTGTTTTTTTAAAAAAACATGTAACCCAGTGGAGAGCAGGTCAGGGATGGATCCAGGAAGACGTCTATGTAGAAACAGTAAAAAAAGTGAAGCGGGGAATGACAACGGCTCAGTTGGTATGGCTGGACTCTCCAATATGTCAGAAATTTAGACCCATCGTAGCTACTGTGGGAGGACCCTACTGTTCCTCTAAGCATTCTTAATTGCACAGATATGAAAAGCATTGTTTTAAGCCAACAGATCCTCGAATATGCTATAAATATTCTGTGAACCGCATAAAAGTGTTCATACCTAGCTATGCAGCGGAAAATGTGATAGTTCTTTGGGCAAACTCGCCGAAAAAGAAACCTCTCATTCTGAGGAACCACTGGAACTGGTACATACTTGATACAAACAAATATAATCATGGAGTGGATTGCAGGAAGGGTGGTGATAAAATGGCCGAAAATTGCTGGAATACCTTTCACCAGCTCATTATAAACCAAACCAATTCCTGGGGCTCTTATGGTTCCAAGATTGCTTCCAAGCTTCATCAGCAAATCCATTGAAAGTTTCTGCTTTACTTCAGTTTCATACTTGAGCTTGCTTCCATAATTCCAGATAAACATTATCATAAAAACCACTGCACCAAAGGCAAGTAACACCCAACTCCCATCGCCCACACTTCCTAAGACTGAGGAAAAAAAGAGGAGTTCCAACCCGAGGAAGAAAAACAGGAATATGAGGACAGTTATGATGTTTATTTGCCATATAAGAAGCATGACAATAGTTACTAGGATAGTTGTTGCCATCATCACACCAAGTTCTGCAATGCCTGCCACAAGAAAACCGAAAAAAGACTAGGAGATGAGAAGAAGATAAATAAGGGAAAAAGAAATAAGTGGTGCGTATACAAGTAATATGCACTCAACTTCATGAAAGTTAAGTGCACCCATTCGCTAAGTGAGTGATTAGATTCTACATGCATTAAAATATCTTGAGTACTCTCTAGGTCATTTACTGTGAGATTTTCCTTTGTCTAATAAACAAGAAATAAGCTACAGACTTTCCTTCAAGACTCTCTTGGATGTTGACCTCGAACACCTCATTGTGAATGTTTCTCTTTGTATTTGTAATTATAAGTATTCTACTTTTTGGCCAGATAGTATCTCTACTATGTCACTCAAATCACCACTTTCAAAATGTTTTTTTGTTTGGTTTAAAAAAATTGCCACTTTCAAATAGATTTTATTAAGTGTGATAAAATAACAGTGCACAATTGTCTCCGTCGTTCTTCACATTTTTCATTCTACATTTCAAAACAGGCCAGGTTTATGATTGTCTTGTGCTTCAGAAAACTGTCATGACATTGAGTTATAAGCTATGCCTTCAAAATGAGTTTCCTCAGCTCCTTCAAACAATTCCGGCTGCAAGCTGAACATTCTTGCTTTCAATAAGGCCATTTCTACATGCTATATCAATAGATTACTCTCTCCCTTTAAATATTTTCCCACAGTCGCCAAGTCCATATCTTGAATTCGACAAAAGGGAGACTAGACTTACTCGGGTTGGAAGAGACAATGCACCCAACCCCAACAATCACAAAAAAAAATTTTTTTTTTTTTTTGAAATGGTGAAATTTTTTTTGCTGTATAGAATCTTAATACAAGCAGTGATTTATCAGTAAAAAAATTTGTGATTTTCATGCATGAGAAGTCAAAAATGTCCTGTGGAGGGGAAATTATATACAGCCAGTAATTTGTTTTTGAGGAAAGCGCGTGATATACAGCCAGTAATTTTTTTGTTTTTTGAGGAAAGTGTGTGATATACAGCCAGTAATCATATCTGTGGTGTGTGTCTGTTGCATATGTATGTTTGTTGTGTGTGCGTGTGTGATGTGAGAGGGAGGCAGGCTTACCATACGCATTTCCGATTTCATATATACTCCCAAAAGTGGTAACAAGAACCAGGCAGAAAACAAGAAGAAACCAATTCATAACAGGGATATAAATTTGTCCCATGAACTTCCGAGATGTATGAATAATTTTAAGGCGCGGAAAACACCCAAGAGCAGTTGATTGCTTTTCGCACGAGAATGTTGCTGTTGTCATGGCTCGGCTGGCTATTAATGCAGCAACATTTGCAATAAAGAAGACTGGCCAAAAAACTTCACCTAGAGATCAAAATTAGGTAAAACTTCTTGAGATCAAGATTGGATACAAAAATCAGGATAGTAGAGATAAAGACATAATAGCTAAAAGTGAAGGCTTTCAGTAAAGTCACTTTGTCGATAAGAGCTCATTCAAACTTTACAAAGAGAGAGAACTACAATGTGAAGATTACATGTCAAGGTTTATAATAAAAATTAATGAAAGCTAAGAACAATCAGAGATTTTACTTATCATGATTTTTTATTTTTTATTTTTTTGCGAGGAAAGTGTAGATTATTGATTTATCATGATTTATAAAAAAAATAAAATCAGGAGATTCACAATCAGGGTGTTATGCACATAGAATGGATTGATATTTAGATCTTGGTCTATTAGATGAAGGCACTTCAAGAAAGAGATTAATGGTCAACATGTGCAGCCTGGCAACTGAGCTGTAAACTAGCTTTCATCCACTGATTGAAGCAAGTGAAGCAATACTCCATATATAAAGAATACCTGGAATGGAAGAAAAGAAAACCTGCTCTGCTTGTTCTACATGAACCATAAGGTATGCAGCTTGGCCCAGATATCCCAATAGAAGACAAGGCAGCACCAGAAATACAAAGGTAAGCTGTAAAAGCCAGAGGAATCGGAAACAATGAATAAGAAGAGAGATGAAAATCATAAAGCTCTACTGAATGTCTTTACAGCAATTCATCCTTCATAATCCATAACTTATTTTGGTCACCCATAAAAATAAGAAAAGAGGATACAGATGTGCGTGTGCACACACACACACCCAACGACACTTATCCTGTAGGCAACCTACAAAAATTTCTTTTGTAGGTGTCTTTTCAAAGAGAGTAGTACAGATTTTAACTTTACTTCAGAACTTCATAAAACAATTACCACTGTAAAAATCTTGAGATCTGAATCCAAAGGTGAAAAGGGCCTCACATACATATAATTTCCCGTAGATCATATATATGAAGAAGGCGAGCCTACATGTAGCTGTAGATCTACAAGTAAAATTTAAAGAAGAGTTGGTTATGTGACTTTCATTCTTTGTCCTTCTTTATTTCCGTTAGAACTCTCTCTCTCTCTCTCTCTCTCTCTCTCTCTCTCTCTCTCTCCTCTCTCTCTCTCTCTCTCTCTCTCTCTCTCTCTCTCTCTCTCTCTCTCTCTCTCTCTCTCTCTCTCTCTCTCTCTCTCTCTCTCTCTCTCTCTCTCTCTCTCTCTCTCTCTCTCTCTCTCTCTCTCTCTCTCTATTATATATATATATATATATAATGCAAAAAAAGGAGAATTTCAGCCCATAACTTCATGAACAATTTAATTCTTTATTTCTTGGTGTTTTTACCTGAACTGAATTAACAGAGAAGTAGCAAAGATCAGCGAACATCGCCTCAGACCCTGAATATAATAGGTATTAGCCCTTTAATCAAATGAATATAAAGAAAGCAAAAACTTCAAATTCAACCACATTGCAGCACACACATGCTAATATGCTATAATATTTGTAAGATCCATGACATATGTGGTTATCTCATAGGTATTACTTTCCATTTTCTGATGAATACTACGACCCATAATGACATTGCCTCAACCAACTAAAATTTGTCTAAAATCATTCAGCCAAAACACAGGCTGCTTTAAGGAATATGAAAATTCGTAAATTGGATACATGGAATGGTACAGCCTTCTTTTCACCATGCTATAATGACTGGCTAAAATTAGATGTACTCCAGTAAATATAAAAATATTTACAGGGTTTAAACATTTCGTATTCACACATGATTGCAGTGTAAAAAGAAAGCATTCAGTAAGAGTTTTTTGTTCTTTTTTTTAAACAACGAAAACACTTCTTATTTTCTTTTTTTTTTTCTTATACTCTACAAACTACCAACACAAACTTCAATAACCTCCAACCCTTGTGGAGACTTGAACCCAAGACCTCCCACAAATAACTCCCAGATGTGACCACTGAGCTATGCCTAAGTTCACTTCAGTACAAGTTTTATCTTTCCGTGCAACTTCCAAATAGAGTTGTTAGATCAATTTGTCAGAAAGTCAGATCTATTTGTAAGGACCAAATCATTCGCAAAACAAAAAAATGATGTTTTTGTAAATCACCTTAAAATTAAAGCTTCTGGTGTCATAATTACCTGTGGCACATAAAAGGCAACCACCCAGAGCTACCCATGCTTGAGTAGAATTTCTCCTGAAATAGTAATAGATATGGATGGGATTAAAAGCCCTCAAGACACTAGTATCATGCTTCAGCAGGTTATATATTCCAATGCCTGCAAGACAGCAAAACCAAACAAATAAAGCAGGACCAACTGCAAGCCCCACTTTGCTTGTTCCAAATCTCTGTATAGAGAACAAAACTAGAAGACACGCAACCGAAATCATCACCACTTTATCTGCATCATTTGAAAAAATAAATTAAACAACGGCCCCTTAGGAAATAATACAGCAACATATTTAAAGGATTATACCTGAAAAATAGATTTCCAGAATTACCTTGTGGAAATCCAGCTATTCCAACCTTGAGACCACTAACAGCTGACATAACTGCAATTTTCAGAATACATAATCAATTACTATTGACCAAAAGGACTAATTTACTTTTTTAACCATTATAACCATTTTAATACATAGTAACAAATCGGTCATAACAATACAGATGAGAGTAGCACAGACCTGACATAGCTGGTGTAACAACTCCATCTGCAATCACCATAGATGTTCCAAAAAGCACCAACATTAGAAGGAGTTTTTTTAGTGTAAATGAATTTTCAAGTCTCTCCTTGATCTTTAGTGATCGCTCAAGTTCTGGGGATGGAACTTTAAGCCTAAAACTGGAGATACGTGCATCAGACGGAAGTTGGTTTGGTAGAAGACTGACCTTTGCATGCCTACAAATTAATGAATACAAAGCAAATGTGCCACCTGAAAATGCAATCAGCAACAACCAGAGGAGAAGATGAGCTATGACAGAGACTTCATTACAGGAACCTTCATGATATTTATCATTTAAATACTTGCACATAGCATGTACCAACCACCTCAAACACTTTAAAAGTATCATATATCAAACACACACAGCATGATCCTTGTTTTCAGTTCTTGAACCTTGCGGATATGGCAATCATATCAAAACCAGACACCTTGAATCTTTGTAGACAACATGGAGAGTGATGATTCTAGAGTTACCGTGGCATAATACTAGCTGCATGTATTGAGACGTGGAACCGGAGTCATTCTCATCATCATGCAACTAGAATAATTAGACAAGCAAGAACTCAAAACTAGCAAATCATTCTGAGATCCTTTTCACTGGTGGATTGAGGTTGAAGAATAAAATGTGCAACGTGCAAGGTAAACAACATAAACCAATTTTTGTACATGTAAGCAAATCAAGATCTAGGTAATAATACCTTCACCATCATCATTTGCCCAAAGAACAACGAGGACATATTTGATCAGTGGGATGAGAATTAATGTGTACAAAACTAGAGAGAGAGCACCAAGAATATCTTCCCTCCCTTGAATAGGGGCCTTGTTAAACATTATATCGAAAGTATACAAAGGACTTGTCCCTACATCACCAAAGACAACCCCGAGAGTCTGAAAAATAAGTATAATTTTCCTGCCCACGGTGAAGTCCTGCAATTAAAATAGAAGTTTTTAGTCTAAAGTTCTTATTTCAATATATCATGCAGTGCTCAGACACATCTCAGATTCAACCCTTCACATTCATGAAATAGATGCCATCACTTTGAATGCACGCAGCATCCAGCAAAATGTAACAAGAGTAGATCTCAATTTCAGAAAAGAAAAACAGGGCAAGTGTCTTCCTCAAGTTGTCATTCCCATAAAAGAAAAACAACTAAGAATTAAGATGCAAAGGGTTAAATAAAGAAGAAAAAGACCATGGAATGACAAAGGGTCTGAGCAACTCCTTAGATATTTCACTTTGTGATAAAGGACTAGCGGTGTTTCATGCTAGACGGCTTAGGCTGACCTTAAGCAGAAATAACTGTTAGCTCAAAAGACAAACTAATAGACATCAAGCAGAGACAAACAAAAACTACTAGGCGATTTGCGCAATATCATGCACAGTGAGCGACTGTATTATGGCGTTAAGGCGCTGCCTGTTTCCGTGCTAGCTACAACATACCGCAAAGTTTTTACATTATTATTTGGACATCAGCTAACATAATGAATGAGAAACAGAACTAGCATGCCTCATAATCGTGCCTCTGAGCACCAGGAATCTCAAGCGCCTCAACATCGAAAGAATCAATACGCGGTCCAGTTCGAATCAGCCGTTGTTCGCCATTGTCCTCATCTTCTGAATCGGACCTCATCCCGAGTGGTAAATCATCACTTTCATCATCACCAGAGTTTTCTTCGTCTTGAAAAACCCATCGAGATTCGATGGAGTCCATGGAGGCCAATCTACCATTCTCCCTCTCGGGGCCTTCTTCCGCCATTCACAATAAAAATAAACTCGCCCAAAACACAAGGATTCAAATCATCACCAATTTGAGGGTGCTCAACAAGGGAGGACAGGAAACAAAACTTCCAGACTTGAAAGACTGAGGCTCCCTCATGAGGAGAGCATCCAAGGAGAGTCGAAACAAAGATTACTCATAAAGGTGGTCCCCGAACCGTGTCTCTATCTGATCAACCCCAAGCTAGATCAAAGATGCAGAATCTCATCACAAATGAAACCGAAAGGCTACGCTTGCCCCCCACCAGTCAAGAATACGCAAGGACGAGGATCAATCGTCACAAATGACTTCAAAAAGATGAAACACCAAAGCAGAGCACGAGATTGATGAGACTAAGAGACTAAAAGCAATTCCAAGACGAAAATTCACGAGATCCAGCTCAAATCAGAGTCCAGTGAACCACTCAGAGAAGCAGCGTGAGAACTTAGAGGAGGCGTTATCGATGAAATTTCCGTTTGCGCTTATTTACCATTTCTTTTCCTCTGTTATTTCCCTCGTTCGTCTCCAAGCAGTTCGTTGTGGAGACAACGATTTTCTACAGATCAGAGGAAGAATGGGTTTATGAAAAATAAAATATTGCAGCGGTTGCTTCTAACATACGCGTAAGTGGTCAGGTCTTCTGCACACTCTTTGAGTCACGTGTGACTTACACGTGGCAAGGTATGATAAAACTGGCTGCCTGCCTGGTCCGGTTTCTTTTATCGTGTTGTAATAAAACCTTTTACTTTCAGTTTAAAATTTCGTAACAAATAAAAATCCAGTGGCACCGAAAAATATAGTAATGGAAAATAAAATGCTATTCATTTCATCTTTTAGACGGCTAATTTTTTTGTGGGTTCTCCTACCATAGCCTTTGTTTCAATATTTTCTATCAAATTTCCTTACTATATACATTATGTCAAAAAATTTCTTTAAATTCTTTTACTATAATTTATTAAAAAATTTCAAAATTCCCATATTATAACCTTTTATCAAGATTTTTAAAATTTTTTTTTCAAATTCTTTTACTAATAAAAACGAATGAATTTTAGTAAGTGGGCCAAAATCTGTTTCCCAAGTTTAAGTGAAAGAACTAAAATAAATGACAAGAAAAAATAAGAAATTTTAGAGGATAATAGATCTACATTTAAAACAAAGTATTTATCCAGGAATATGGGTTTATTAAGAGGCATTTTGTGTAAATGATGGATTAATTGTCCACCTGCCCTTCATCTACCCAATTCTACACTTGATGTTACAGCTCGTAGCTAGGTATGCTGCTTAGAATATGAAGACATCACACTAAATTAATCACATGAAGAGGATATGACAATACAAGTCAGGTTTCAGTTTCAGGTATCATGTAACATACATTGTCAGTCACCCATTTATTGTTCACGCTGGTTCTGCCTTCAATTCTTAAAAAGCTTTCTATTTCACTTTGCTCAACAACAAGAGAGACTGAGAAGAATATGGAATCAAACTGTGTTAGAACAGCTTTATCAAAATGGATTCTTCAAGTAGCAGACTCTTGAATGGATAACTAAGTGGGAAAATCCTAAGTGCTGTCAATACACAAATTCCAAACGAAACTAGAAAAATGGTTTTCAAATCACCATTTTGTGCTGTTATACTTGATTTTTTACTGCAAGAACTGAAGCTGTCGTATCAAATCTAATTTCTAATCAACACAATATCCACATTCCCATATCATTTCTTCTAGGAACATTTTTTCTTCTATGTAAAACACTAATAATAATACAAACAATGCCCCAGCCATTCGTCTCCACTAGAAAAAACCATGGAGGCAATAAAAGATAAAAAACACAAAGGGTAATCAATGGGGAAAAGGTGTTTATTCCTATAGTGGTTGAGGGTGTACACTAAGCTTCTTTCTTCTTAGCTCTGTATGGGTACTTCTGGTAAATGGTAATGCTGCTAACCACAAGAGGCAAAGCCAAGAGACAGTATACAGAGGGTGGCTTACCATCAAATATAAATTGCAGCAAGGCTGTTACCAGCAATGCAGACACAATGACAAATCCCTGCAAAAACTAAAAAACTGTGTTATCTTGACAGGGTATTGAACAGGCTAATGATGGAACAGTTATCAGGTTCGACTTGCCTTTCGGACCCCACCAGCATGGGCTGTAACAAGACCAACAAGAATTCCACCAACTGCGTTCGATATTATAGGTATCTGTTGCAGAGAAGTATATCAAACAAATTAAAACTTTAAGTGCCAGTTATAGCTGATACCATCCATCCTAAATAAAAGAAGTTTCATGCGAATTTTAAGAATTAACAGATTCTATTTAGCTGGTTGAATCAAACCAAGATCAAAAGCGTCAATTTGACGTGATATAAAAAATGTCAATCTTTGTCAGGGGTACCAAAAAAACTTTTTCAGCGAGGGCATCATGTTTTCAAAAATATCTGTGCAAAGAAAATGGTGCCATCCATATTTCTTACTTTCAGTTACCAAAATAAGCTAGCAATTGAAAGGTCCTTTTCAGAGGCATCTCAGTGAAAACTTGAGATGGATTTCATGTTCAGATCAACAACTGAGAAGTGATTGTTTATGCAGCCATGAAATAACCACCTTCATCTAAATATTTATTTTCCATTTCCATTAGCTGCATGATTGACTTTTGTCATTCAACTGACAAAAAAAATTCAAGCATCTTGACTTTGTCATTGAACCTTACAAAGAAACCCAAGCATCATGACTTAGTCATTTAAACTGAAAACGTCCAAGCATTACTGCATAGAATTCTTCCATTGCAATCTAGAGAAGCAAGACACCAGCTATTTCTCTAACAACCACTTAATCCACAGTCAGTCTTACAAAACTTTCATCTGCTTTAATTGTAAACTCCGCAGAGAGGTCTTTAACTATTTAACCTTTCATATTGGACCTCAATCTAGCAATGTCACCAGTGACAGCGAACATTTTTGGACTGACCATAGGAGACACTTTCCCCAGCTATGCATCAAATACCATGTTTTCTGGCAAATGCTTCTTCCTACAACAAAAACACTAGCAGAAAAGGCCCATGAACAATATAATTTCTTCTCTAACAGAAGGTCAATGGTTACCAACCATTCTTTCAGCCAGAGGAATGACACATTCCTATAACTTGGGAAGCTCCACTACCTTGCATAACTATTATAACTTCTCAATTTGCATCAAAGTTGATTATTTAAAAATACCTATTACAGAAAACTTCATTCTCAAACAATAAATGAAAAATGGACAGTAAAGTAGAATATTTGCACATGTAATAATGTTTTCTGCAACAATCAAAATATGCTAAGAATAAGACAACTCCAAAGCATGCTGGATCAACACACACTGAATGTAAATTTCAAGGAAACGTAAACAGCTACCCATGTCAACAGGGTCCAACCATGGAAGAACCCAAAATGCCTAATTGCATCCCCATCTGGTGACTTGTATGTGCTTGCCAACAAGCAAATGCTCCCAACAATTGACATCTCTACGGTCATCATGTATGAGGTGTACTTCTTAACCTGCACCAGTAGAAATAAGAAGTATAAACAGAAATAAATGTATGTGATATAACATAAAAGAAGGAAAGGAAAAGAGATAAACCTGAGAAGCCCACTGACATAGAGCAGAAGCCAACCCAGAGAGTATTGATGCCACCAGAACAGGAATAATGCCATAAAATAAAACTAGATCCATGTCACTGCCACTAGAACCCCTGCCAGAGCCTTCTCCAGTGCTCAAAAGTACGGCTGCGATAATCAATAGGACCAGTGCTCCAATTTGTTGAACTGATTGCTTTTGTCTAAGGGCGCCAACCATAAACTCAAGGTCAATAAATTTTTTGTTGATTTAAACACCAATTTTTATTAACCTTAATAGGACACAAATATATCCCAAAGAAGAACAGAAAAGGGAAAGAAAAAAAAACTGTATATTATTCTTCCATAGGGAGAAAGATAATAATGAAAAGAAAATAAGACACTATTTCAGAAAATAAAAAAAGAAAATAAGGCAGAGCAATTATTCAAGTTCTTTTGTAGCATTTCTATATAAAAATGTTTTAAGTCATCGCAACTGACCATTCTTTTTTTTTTAAATGATTTTTTTTTAAATGACACAATTGACCATTCTGACTAGCTCAGTAAAACATATGTTCCTGGAGAGAGGTAACTGTGACCTAATTTAAGAAGACCCTTCTTTTTTTTCTAAAACAAGAGAAGACCCTTCTTTGGTTGTGAAATGGAGCAAAAAGGGTGGCTCAACAAGCTGCATGGGTTCAATTTAAAAAAAAATAATAATAAATAAATAATTATAAGCTTATATGGACTACTGAAAGATTGGGATACTTCTGTTTGATCCACTACAAGCCAATTGCAAAGGAATTTTCTGCAAGTTATCCCACCCCAAGCATTGACTGAAGGCTGATTGCTCCATCCAGAGTTGAGATCTTCATCAGAAGTTTGCTCTGAGGGAGGATTTTGACTTGTGCCAACTACTTGGATGGGAATGCATTTGAACTGCAACATCTCTAAATTCAGAATGCTTCTTTCCTGAAAAAATTAGATTTCTTGCCTGAGATGATTTGGGATCCATTACAACTTGCAACCATGTTATCTGACTTCGACTTCCAGCAGCTTTAGGCTCACTATCCCTAGATGGGATCCTATTCAGGCAGCTGACCCCTTGCAACTATTTGGTGGTTCTTAGGTTCATAAAAAACAAACAAACTTTTTTGGCATCTAGCAACAGCATCCTAGGGAGGAATATACTAGAATAATAGATGATTTTGAAGAAATAAAAGGTTCCATATCCATTAAGATTTGAGCATGTGCGTTCTAATCAACATAAGGCAGATAGCTTGATGCAAAGCTTTCCTTCTAGCAAGGAACACATGAAGCTCAATTACAAGACGATTTCTAGCCTCTTCAGATTTTTTTTCTTAGAGGGACACAGATCCTGATCATGAAGGGTAAACTCCTTATCTCAATATAGCCACTTGAAATGTCTGACACCAATTCCTCTCAGCTCCATGCTCTTCATACAGAAGAAAGACACAGTTCACCAATTTGGTTATTGTTGGGTGATGAAAAGTCACACATTGAAAAGTCATGAGTAATGTTATTGGGCTATTAGGTTGAGGAATAGACATCCTAAATAGCTACACATTTTGGGATGGTACCAAGCTCAATTTTTCACACATCACCGGAGCAGGTTATGCTTGTGGTAAAAGCTCAGTTTTTTTGTTCCCTAGGTTATTTGTCTTATGGGCTCTATGAGGTGAGACCTAGCTACTGTCTGCTCTATTTGGAGTTTGTGGGCTTCATAAGGTGAGACCCAATTATGCAGGTTGCATAAGATGAGTTCACATTATTGTCTACTCCATTAGGAGTTTGTGATAAAGTCTCAAGCTTATTATGTGGAAGTTTGAACCGGATGGGGAGTACTGATGGGGGTGAAAAGTTCCACAGTAAAAAATTGTAAGAGATGTTATTGGGTTCTAAGGTTGAGAAATAGGCTCCTAAATGGCAAGTCAATTTGGATGGAACCGACATCCATCTTTAACTATTATTGTTTGAGTTAATTTCAACACAATTATCTCTTGGGACAAGCAAAATATCAGAATATTTGACCACCAGTTTATGCAGATTAAGTGCCATGCAGCTTCTATGACTATTAGATTGTTCGATGGCTTAACTTAGTTTAGCAAGAATATGTCCTACAACATAGTTTGGCAGCCAATGCCAAAGGATTATGCGTGATTTATTTATATGTTGCCTTTGCTTTAGCGGTGGATTTTGCTCAGCTGTTTTCTGGTCCTTGCCAGCCTTTTTTTCCTGAATTAAGTTCTTTATTTTTTAAGAGAAGTCAGGAAGGTTCACCTTTTTTTTTTTAAATAATAGGAAGGTTCAACTTTATACCTGCATGACACAAGTTCATAGACTGTACTGGAATTCAAACCAAAAACTAAAGCACATACCCCAATATAATATACGAGAACAATGCGGTGAAAAATAGTTTTGTCTGATTGAGCATCGAAAAAGTTAATGAATCGAGGTTCTTATAAGAAATCTGCAACAAGCTATTCTGTAAAGCATAAATAGCTGCTGGCAACCCAGATGCGGTTAGAGATCCAACCAAAGTCCACTCTTTCAACAGCTTCCTTAAATGACCTTCCTTGGCTAAGAGAAACAAAGCACAAATAACCTGCATAAATGTGGACCAACATCATCTTTTCTAAAGAAAATACAGAGTTTAGAAAGCTGAAATTTCAAGTATCAGAACATGATATTACCTTTGCTACTTCACACGAAATAACTAATGAAGTGACAATAACATCCCGACTGCAAAGTTAAACAACCCAAAGATTAGCAATTAATATAAATGCAGTAACTTGCACCCTAGCTCGTATTTTACTTGCTGAAATATGTAATTTACAAAGAAAGGAAAAGCATACAGCATGTTGCAGTTCTTTTGATACTTACCAACCACATGATCAAGTACTCACCCAAGTTTAGTAAAAGTTCTCACAACCAAGATGATCAAATAGGCATTAGTTTATTCCAGCTTTATACATAAAGAAATCTCAGTTGTACAAGTTACCACACTCACAAGTTATCAGTTTTTAGCTCAATCGCCTATACACATACCAACACACATATCTCTATATATTTCAATATAGAATGCACATATTTTTCTTGCAAATAGTAGGATCCTCTCGTGGAGCATGCTAACAAAGATGAATTACAATGAAAAAGGTCGACGGGATTTAAGTTCTTTTTAACTACAGTCAGTATTAAGTATACCATGTAATATTGTCCCAGCAGATTATCCTTCTCCAAACAGCCAATTATCCTTTCTCATTGACAGGTTTGGCACTCTTTTTCCTATGGATCTGGAAAATAATAAGTTCAACCGGTGTATCACACAGTATTACACCTGAGACCAGCATCCTCTACCAACATCACAACTTTTTTCATGATAAAATGTTGGATACATTGCTTCTCTGAGAACAATGGGACTTCGCTAAGTGTGAGAGGTGAAGTACCCAGATTCTACTTCAACACATGCTTCACATGGAAGTTTCCAAATTCCACAAGAACCTGATTATACCTGAAGCATCTGTTAGGTTGTCTGTAGGTGGGCAGGAACGACAGAACAAAAATCTGGCCAGTGGAAGGCTTTCATACCATGTCTTAAGGAGGTGAAACAAACTTGCATACACCAACTGGAACAGAAGGAGAGTAACAGAAACCTAATAGCTTGCATGTCTCTCACCTTGTCTATAGGAATCTCCTAATAGATAAAAATTTTGGTTTTTTAGTTTAAAAAAAAATAGAAATTGGCTTTCATTGTAGACATAAAAAAAATAAGCTTGAAATATATATTGGAATCCTTGAACAATTATTCAGTCGATCCTTAAAAAACCTATGTAGAGCGGGAGAACAAATACAACTTCAATGATTTTGTCAAAAGATTTTGCGTCCATAGATTACCCATCATAAGAGGAAGTCTGCTACCTCAAGTGGGAATAAAATGAAACAGGAACACGGGGATGTTCGTTCGAAAGTCGTAAAAAGTTCCGAAACCCCGGGTTACCTTCGTCCATTTAACAAAGAGTAAAGAAATGAAGATGAATCCCTTGAGTTTTTCAAAGCCAAAAAATAGCAAGTATAATTCTTTAATGCATCGGATAATAAAGAGCGAGATGTCATGAAGGCTATTGTCTTTCCCTGGAACAATTAAAGAGAAATGTCATCCTTTGGGATTCAATGGAACCGTCACTGTGATGTTCCTTGAGCCAGTCACCGTGAATCACGATATCTAAATTTCCACTGACGCATACTCTCGAAAATTTCCCACGATCAAATGACAACACCAGTAACAATACATCCACCTCAACTTACCTCAACAAACGCGAATTCTAATTAGGAACAAGAGAAACGGAAGTGAAAACTGACCTAGTGAAGCGCTTCGAAAGTAGAGGCTGCGAGCCGTACTGAAACGTGAGAAGAACGAGATACAACCATACTTTCTTGCTCTGGGCGGACTGAGAACTCGACTGCCGTGGCGGTGGCAGCGGCGGCGTGCTCTTCGTCGCCGCCATCAATGGCTGGAAACACACGATCAACCCTCCTAAGAAGAAAGGAAGATCGCGTGCCGATTTCCGGGACTACCGCGGTAAAGGCAACCCCGCGCCCGGAATTCGGAAATCCCTTTGTCCTAATTCCAATATCGCATTGGCGATGCGGATTCTATCCTGCCCAATAGGAAGAAACGACTCGCTAAATTCTCGACCGGCAAAATTATCTATTTAGCCTCGATAGAGGACTTTGAGATAACTCTTTAAAAGAGTTATTTTAAGAAAACTTTTTTTTTTTTAAGTATTAAAAA
Source organism: Aristolochia fimbriata (assembly GCA_019845555.1). Classification (NCBI taxonomy): domain Eukaryota; kingdom Viridiplantae; phylum Streptophyta; class Magnoliopsida; order Piperales; family Aristolochiaceae; genus Aristolochia; species Aristolochia fimbriata. Next base: position 36,920,250 of record CM034080.1, read on the forward strand.
TTTAAAATATCCTACCTTTTTCCATAGACGGTGCACTCCTTGCAAACAAAAAAAACACCAAGGCATTAGCTCGCCTCCCTTTATTTTCCCTATCAGAATGAGTGGACTTTCTGCTTTATTGTCATACATTTTCTCCTCCATTGTAATTAATAAAATAGCAAGAAAAAATTTATACAGCTATAAAAAAATATAACATAAGTATGGATATAATTAAAAAATATTACATAATTTATTCAAAACAAATAAGTTAAAATTATAATTTACTGAAAATAATGTGGCAAACCCTACTTCAGTCTTAACCACCTCACTGATCCAATTCAGATTTTTAGGTACCCCCGCAGGCTTTAGAGTCTGAGCGGTATAACCAAGCGACTAGTAAGATCGAAGGACACTGGAAAATGAAGCTGTAAGCTAAAATAAGATAATATATAGCCAGTCTTGGAGGTATAACCCCTTCATTTATAAAGTTTTTAACGTAAGAGATGATATTTAGAGACTATAGCGTTGATTAGGTTACTGTAAAATCTCTGTAATCCAAACCAACATAGAGATCGTTGTCATGAACTACACAACATACAGATAGAAGAGCACTAAAGAGATCGTTGATATCCACAAAAACCAATTCCCCCTCTATAGCTGGCCCCTCCACACCACTCCAGCAAAAACATATACGTTGCGAGAACCAACAGCCGTTCAAATGTACAATCGCAAAGAATAAATCAGATTTTGAATACAAACGCAGAGATTTTAAAATCGTTTTATTTCTATGATCACCACCAATGGTTTGCATTAACATAAACAAATTATCCCTCATTAAGAAATTACCAACAAATCATCTACAAGGAGACCTCTTTTACGAAATTGTGTCGTGTACGAGAGGACCGGTACAAATACTTCAAACAATAAAAATATTGATCAACAAAATAACGCCGCAACTTCATATTGACCGAATCCTTCAAAAAATGCACAAAACTGCAATAGGCTACAGACTGAAAAAGTTTCATGACAAAAGCAGGTTTCAGAGGCATTCATACTTGATACGTCACGCAAAACTCAATGCCGCTCGAGCATGCAAACAAAGAAACAACCCCCTCCCCCCAAACCATTAATGAACATCTATCTAAAACAAGCATGAAGCACGACTACTCACAGAGGGTATGGCATCTGTAGAACCAAAACTCCCATTGGGCTTGGTCAACTAAAACCCAATCATATGATACTTGATCAGAGACATGACATGCTAGCAGAATGGTGACCAGCCCGCTTCATGCCTGCTATGGCAAATGCAGCAAACGACGAGCAGGGACCTCTTAGACGTTTTATAATATAACCAAGTATCATACTATGAGCATATTAACCCCTAACAACCTAAAAAAAACTACAGGATCCATCACCGTCACCACGTCCAGCCGTGCAGGTGTACTACAACGGTGTCAGCTCAACTCAACGTTCTAAGGTTCACATCTTCTAATCAGCATCAGTACACCTGAACTGCAGTATTGTCTTAGGCAGCATCAGCTACAGAAAACAACACTCTTCCACTTGCAACCATCTTTTGACCGGGCCATCACAGCTACCAATTCTTTTCAGGGCCCACGACTTAACAACAGCGACAAACCAGGGGAGCATCATAAAGTCAGAATCCCGTAGGACAAGACTATATTAAAAAAGGTACAAAAATGAACCTTACCAATCACAAGGTCACTAATATATAAATCAAGATGTTTTGGATCCAGCTAGGAGGCATGAACAGCAATACTGATGATTGTTAGCAGCATCAAAACACGATCATCATCATGCACAAACAGCACCATCAACCATATCATCAGGACACCCACTCTAACCATCTTGCCAATCAGCTACAATCACTTCTTTCCCGAACAGAACTATAAAAGTCCAGGATATGGTGTATGGTGAGTCAAAGCAAAGACACTTACCATAATACACAGAATATGTAAGTCATACCATGTTGCTGAACATAAACAAAATCTACAAAATAATATCCACATGTACTAAAGCTCACTACAGCAACATAGCAAATCCCCAGCATATGGCAGATATAGGAGTTTGTAAAAACATAAAATAACCTCAAAATACGTCCACAAAAACCAAAACTAGGGTCTACTACCGAGAGGACAGAACATGCATATTCCAGCATTTGGATTTGGAAATTATCACATTAAGAAGCCTTCCATAGCATTCACTCCTGCAATAAAAATAATGAGAATAATGAATAATATATAAATCAATTATTTTCTACAAAGAGAAACCAGACTGGCAAGTCAACCTACATCAGCATCAGAATTGCGAGGTGATGGGCTACGGGAAACAGATTGACGGCCACGTGGCGATGCACTTTTTGGAGGTGGAGATCGCTTGGCAGGACTACGTCGGTCAGGGCTGGCTTCGCGTGAAGAAGGGGTCCTACGAGGAGACAGGCTCCTTCCAGGACTAGGGCTGCGGTGACGAGGGGAAGCACTGAAATATAACATAAAGGTATGAGGCTCAAAACAAAGGTGAACAAAGGCGTCACAGATAAACACATTCATTCCTGAAAGACGGCAAGAAGCACACCTATCCACAGATCTGCTCCTACTCCTGTAATCATCATCTCGGCCTCTACCACGGCCCCTGTCATAATCAGGACTGATACTTCGGCTTCTACTTCTGCTTCGGTGACGATAATCTCTCTCTCTCCCTCTATGCCTGTCACGCTCATAATACCTATCTCTGCTTCTGCTGCGACTTCGCCTTCTACTGTCCTTCCCCCTATGATCATCGCGAGATCTGATAGATGGCCAGTGAGATTGGTGTATTTGGTATATAGTGAGTCTCTCAAGCAACAAGAAGAGGATTTCAAAAACACACTACAGTGAGATTATCATACAAGCCTAAACACAATATCAACAAAAAAGATGCTACCTATAATTCACCAAAACAAGAAACAAGCACATGATGGCTACTAGCAAATAAAGGCTGAAATATTGTACAATTAACAAAAACTGCACGCAATAATTCTACATATAAACTGACGAGGGTATTACATAATAGTGTCCAATGAGAAAGATGATCGCCAATATTTTGGAGAAATTTCATATAGAAAAATGGAACCGGGTACCTAGTCTTACCTAGGCTTTGGACTGCGACTCCTAGACCTGCCTCTTGACTTTGCAAGAACTTCCACTATTCGTCCCTTTTTACTACAATGAGATCCACATAAACGAATACTGAGATTTCCAAGATACTCAGAACACAGGCAGTAATAGAAGAAAAACAAAACAACAAGAAATCATGCCCTTAGAATTACCACCTTGTTAAAGACTAAAATCTAACAAGAAACAAATAAACGGAAGGGTTGGGCAACAATTTGTCGAAAAGTCAAAAATGAAAAACAGACGTAACAAAGCGTAGGCAGCTTACATCGGTTCCGCGTTAGGTCCATATTTGGCAAACTGAACCATAATATCCCTTCCATCAACGTTTCTCCCTGGCACGATACGAATAATAATTGGTAAATGTTTTGCATTTACAATGTAAAGTTAACGAAACAACTCAGACACAAATAGTGATTTCCGGAAAGGTAAACCCACCATCAAGCTTTTTAACAGCCTTCTCAGCTTCATCTGCATATTTGTAACGAACGAAAGCGAATCCTCTCGAATCACCAGTCCTACGATATTCAATTGGATGGATAGGTAATCAAAAACTATTACATCCACTCGCAACATCATACAAAAGACTTTTCATTAGAAAAAAAGTAAACAGAAAAAAAAAATCAATGAAAACCTCCGGTCCCGAGGGATGAATATATCAACAACTTTCCCGTATTTATCGAACAAGGGAAAGAGATCATCAGCTGTTGTTCCTGAAAATACAACCACGTACACAATAAAACACTAACTCATCATCTTTTCTTCCAAAAGTATAAACAAATCAAACAGAAGAATTAAACAAAAACAATCGGACAGTGAATAGAAAAATGGGGAAACGAGCATTACGGAAGGTAATGTTCAGAACAAGGAGGGAATACGTGTCTCTGATGTCCGGGGGACCTGATCTACCAAAGTGAGACATTTTCAGTGAAGAAGAAAGACTTCTACTCTAGGGTTAGGGTTCCTGAAGATAAGAGAGCTCCAATGGAAGTCTCTTGAAGCGGAGCATCGACGAACAAGTGTTCAATATAAAGAGGCCTGGAAACAACTGATTGAATAATTCACCTCATCGTTTGACTTAATTACGTCGGAACCTGAGATTTTTTATATATGTTGCCGGGCCATCGATTCACTTGAGGGGTCAATGTTGTGAAATCTAGAAAAATAGAATTTGATTCGGACCGGCCGGGCTGGTTTATTACATTATTTTGGGGAAAATCTCTCCGACCCGCGGAAGTCCAAGCGTTCGCGTTATTCATGCTGTCGTCGTGTTCTTCTGAAACGCGTTCTCCAGACTGGTCAGTGTTCTCTTGCCTGCTGGAATCTCTTTCCGAGGTGTTTTTTCAGCGTTAATATTTCTGTTCTTGGTGAGTGAGAAGCAGCCTCATGCATTTATCACCGTATCGTTTACCCTTTTCTCTTTTCGGTACTCAAATATTAATCTTCAGTGATGAGGAGAAGGAGAAATAGAACAGCCGAAGCTAGTGATGAACTTCGTAGACAGGACAAGTAAAAATATCTTTTTCCATCATGTTAATTTCTTTATATGCATTTCAAAAAAAAAAAAAAACCATTTCAAAAATATTTTCTTTATATGGTCTTTTTAATGCTTGAAATTTATAACAAGCAACGTGTGGCCATTGCAGAGTACTTATTAGTGTATGTTGCATAAAATTTGCGAAGTGTTTCTTTCTGTCTTTTCAGAGTGGCTTCTTGTAGTAGTAAAACACTTTGATGTACCACTGCTGATTATTGCCACGTCCATGATCTTCTACCTAATTTGCTCCGAATGTTGGTTTAATATTTAACCTGTAGTTTGAATGCAAAATGAAGTGGACATTTGAAAAGGTTTTCTGAGAAATAAAATATGCTTAAAAGGTCTCTCCTCTCCTTTCTCTCATTTGCCGCTGCACTTTGTTCTTTATGGAGCTGTTATGTGGTTCATATCACCTTAGTTTATCCTACTCAAAGTTGCAATCATAAGAACCGAACTTATGAGATGTGAAGATATCCCGCTTGGTTCTTTTAGAGTATGGTGGAAAGTTGAGTTTATCACCTGAAGTTCTATATGAAACCTAATATTTTTTTATGAAAGCTACTTTGTAGCCACACATTCATCTACTTACTATGATAATTTAATATTTCATTTTCAGGTTTTTGCTAAATTTTCATCTGGAACTATAGAGGTGATATAACTGTCATCTTATATGTGGAAAAGTGACTGCAGAACAGCATTCACAGTTGATGGGAAGCTCTAATTTTCTCCCACAAAGGCCTTAAAGACAACCTCCAATGGAATCTGAAAATTTAATTGAATCTGATTTCCCTCTTTTCTCTAGGGGTGTCTCTTTGAAGACCTCAACTAAAAACTTGCAAGAACATAATCAAATTCGTAATCTCTCTCAAAATGAATCTGGGAAGTCACCAGATTCTTGTAAATCATTCTCTGATCTCAACCTCTCTGATTGGTCTGTTCAGACCTGCAAAGAACTCGGCATGAAACACCCTACTCCAGTTCAAACCCATTGTATTCCACAAATACTTGCGGGAAAAGATGTTCTGGGATTGGCTGAGACTGGTTCTGGAAAGACTGCTGCATTTGCGCTCCCTATTTTGAATCATCTTGCCAAGGATCCATATGGTGTATTTGCACTCGTTGTTACACCAACAAGGGAGCTAGCGTATCAAATTGCGGACCAATTCAGGGCACTAGGGTCTAGTTTCAGATTGAGATGTGAGGTTATTGTTGGTGGTATGGATAGGATCAGCCAAGCACGGGCATTAATGCAGCGGCCACACATTGTAATTGCAACTCCTGGCAGGATTAAAGTCCTTTTGGAGGATAGTAAGGACATACCTGCTGTGTTCTCTAAGACAAAGGTCAGTAGAATCCTGGAAGTGTTTACTATTTTAAGATTGGAATTTACCCAGATGCTCTCCTGAGAAGATTAACTGGATATATAGTATCTTAAAAAATTAATTTTCTGTTTTTGTTGATAGAAAGTTTTGTTTAATGAAAATTCTGTTTTGTTTATTTGAATGCATTTATATGAAATAAATGTCGTTTCAATCTGTCTTTTAACAATTATATCTGGAATGCCAAGGAGTAGGATTTGAGCTGTTCCTTCAATGAAACATTTTGTGGTTTTATTTGGAGATTTGGTCTCCAGTAGATTCTTTGGATATGTCTTTGGCATATTTTAAGTAGCTTTTTCAAAGAAAAAAATGTTTGTCACTCACATGAGAAAGTTTTTGTTTGTTGAGAACAGTTACATTGCTTTTATTACCTATTACTTCAGTTTTTTTTGAAAAAATGAAACAGTGACCTATCAATGCATCTCTTAACATATTTGAGGTGATGGGTTTTTTTAGTTAATCTTGAATAATGATCTTACTACATCCAGTTATAGAGTTAGGTACTTTGTCTGGTTCAATCTGACAGAACAGCTCATCATGGTTGCATAATGACTACTTTATGTAGTACTTGTAATTTATCCAAACATTCTTCATACTGATCTTACATTTTTCTGTATTTATTAGTTTCTTGTATTGGATGAGGCAGATAGGGTGTTAGAGGTTGGTTTTGAGGAGGAACTGGAAGTCATCTTCAAGTGGATCCCAAAAGAGAGACAAACTCTTCTATTTTCAGCAACCATGACAAGTAACCTTCAGAGTCTGCTTGAGCTTTCAAAAAATAAGGTTTACTTTTACGAGGCTTATCAGGGCTTCAAAACTGTAGAGTCACTGAGACAGCAGTATGTTAGTGTTCCAACAAAGGATAAAGATGTGTATCTGTTTCACTTTCTCTCAAAAATGGAGGAGAGATGTATACGCTCAGTGATTGTTTTTGTGTCGACATGCAGGTAAATGGATCTGTTTGCTACTTTCGTGGGTGATGAAGTTGTTCAAACGCTTCTAAGTAATTTAATTCTCTTTTCAATTGTTAAAACAGGAGTTGCCATTTTCTTAGTTTGTTCTTAGAAGAGTTAGAACAGAGAGTTGCTGCACTTCATTCCCACAAATCCCAGTCTTTGAGGCTTGCTGCCTTAAACCGGTTTAGGTCTGGCCAAGCATCTATCCTGTTGGCAACAGATGTAGCAAGCCGTGGGTTAGATATTCCAACTGTTGATCTTGTTATCAACTACGATATTCCAAGGTTACTCTCTATTTGACAACCTCTATGTATTTTGATTTCCTTCTGTTTTTTATTTTTCAAATGCTTCTAATAATTTGTTGATCGAGTGATTCAATTTTCTACTAACTCCAGGTATGCAAGAGATTATGTGCATCGGGTGGGTCGTACAGGAAGAGCTGGGAGAGATGGGTTGGCTGTTAGCTTTGTTACTCCGGTAGGCATCAATGAATATTCATTTTTTATTTCTATTTTTTTAAAGGCATGTCATAGGCATAAGTTGCATTTAGGAGCAGAATTTTGTTGGAGAGTACTAAAAGTTGTTATGGATTGTATATTTCTGAAAAGAATTTTAATATTTACACATTCCCCAACTAAAATATTTTGCTTGAATAATAATATGTCAAGTTCTGTCCGAAGTGTTGTTTGCCTCTCTTATATGCATTTTCCAATGTCGATAGGAAACCTTGTTATCTCATATTCGCTAGATTTGACATCAGTCGTAGTCATTTCTAGAATTTTGCTACTAAAACTACTGAACTAGTTATTTTCCGGAAGGTGCATATATATGATCTAGTAGAAAATTTTACTGGCATTTTTATTAACATCTGGCTAAGTGGATATTATATGAGAAAGAGAGAATCATTTGAAATAGAAATTTTGAAAAAAAATGAAATAAAAGGAATAAATGAGAGAATATTAGAAATGATAGATATGTAAAAGATGGAAATGACACTCAAATCTCTCTTTTATGCCAATTCTTGTTTTTTTCTTTTTTGATGGAATGTTAGTTAATTAATTTATTGGTTTTGACAGAACGACGTTCATCTTCTTCATGAGATAGAAGCTGTGATTGAAAAGAAGCTGGATCAAATTAAGTATGAGAGGTTTGGAGAGCGGGAAGACATTAAGAAGGCAAGTTAAGATGGAAAGGAAATTTATGACTGATGATGCATCGGTTGCTTCTTTTGGACTATGCTGTTCCTTAGTTCTAGTCTGATTTTCACATTCCCATTTAGAAGAGTTTACCATGGGTCATGGGGAACATTCTGCATGATTGATACTATGGTAATCCAATCCACTTGCTGTGGTTTTGTGTATAATTTAAACAATATTCATCTTGCAGGTATTTGATGCGAGAGGAGTCACCAGAATGAAAATGCTCGATGATGGCTTTGAAGAAAAAGTGAAGGCCAGAAAAGATCAGAAACTAAAAATGCTTAAGGAGAAGGGATTGCTGACAAAAAAGCGGAAAAATCGAAAATCATGAAGAATGCTTTGCTGATTCAAGCAGACAAACAATTGCTTAATTCCCCAAACAGTTGACCTGATTCATCAGATCGAGCTGATGACTTATGGGCCATTCGCACCCAAGAAGCCAAGAGTGCCGAAGGAGCGAGACCTGAATACAAGTTTCATTTTGTGCTTCACAGTCGAGCGGCCTAGGATATTTTCTGCTTTACTGAAATAGTCTGTGTTGGAGATAAATAATCCTTGTTCAAGATTTTGTTGGTGCGTGTTTTAGTTCATCCTGAACGAACTTTTCATTGTTAATGAACGAGCTTTTCATTGTTAATGAACGAGCTTTTTATTGTTAATGATAAAAAAGTTGTCTGCGATACCTTATAAGCAGTGATACAAGTTCTGGGAGGCTTATTCTGTGGGCTCTATGACGACTCATAACCAACAGTCGGGGCTCAGATGGGTAACGTTATAATGATCCGGGCTCGGTCCTTTCCCCTCCCTTTTGAACAAGGATCAGGCAGACAGCATCTCATGGTATTCAAATGAGGCATAAGGATTAAGGAATCACTCACGAGAACCATTATCAAAGTGCACAATTTGGCAAACCATGACCACTGCTCGTATTCACATTGCAAAACTTTTGTATTTAGAAACGACTTACACTCTTTGAATGGTGTAATATATTTACAATGCCACTGAAAAGCATACAGCAGATAGAATATACAAGGCAACTAAATAGTTTCTAGTGGAGGCATGGCCGTAGTAGTATTCTTTTCCAATCAGTAAGTTAAAGGGGAAGATTAGTCTCAGGTTGTCCATACAGGGGTGGAAAAGGGTATTTCACCATCTACAAATTCCGGGTGACTCTGTTCGTGATAAAGCCAATAATACTTCCTCATATTTCGAACCATATGCAAAGCCCCACAGCTGCAAATGCCAGTAGGAATTGAAGTAAAACACATGAACTCATATTGAAAACCTCATTGAGACCTGAAAAGCATGAAGCAAAAGGTTTTTTTTTTTGTGTTGTACCTCGACCTCCTTCACTTCAAAATCTTGAGAGTTTGCAAGGCATGCATTGCCAAAAGTTTCTGATGCAGAACTTGATCCATTCAGCCTTAGCAACCAAAAGAAATTTTCAATGTTACAAAACAGGAACTGTCAACTTCTTGATCGAAATAGAGATCAACATAATGGCAACAAACATGGAGGACTTTTTTTTTTTTTTTTTTTCCAACTGATGACATGTTTCAATATCACTTAGAAGATGCAGAGCTTACAGGTCTCCATCTAAATAGAGAGCGAAATGACCACCCCCACCCAGAGCTAAGTAATCACTTGCGCACAGAGTGAAATAGCGATTAGCACCTGCCAATAAAATGGAACGAGTATAATAAGGAATCACGTTGTCTTCAATCACTATTTTGATGATAAATCCATACTATATATTTTTTTTTAGTGGATTACATTCTTGACCATGAGTAATCTGAAGAGACCGATCACTATTTTGATATATTTTAGATTGCTCATTTATGCTCTTAACTCGAAAGCACCAGCCACATACATGTGATCTAAACTGCATTGGCAAGCAAGCTACCTTAATATTGGGCAGACAGATGAAGTCACCTAATTAAACAAGTTTTGAAAATGTTGTTAAAAAATAAAGAGTTTATTCTAAAACGAATTCACAAAGACTCGATGCTACATAAAATTAGCATCTTTAACAGTTCCGTATGAACTCCACAAAAGCTCACAGAGAATAAATGTTAAGTAGATTGAGCAAAATGCTAACCCATGAGCAAATTAGAAGCAGGATTAAACATTGCAGTCCTTAGAAAGGATACCTGAAAGAATGTTGCAACAGTTTTCACAATAACGGGATATAAACATTTTATAGTTTAAAGTATAAACTGATCACCTCATGTTATTCAGATTGAAAAGGAGACATCTGATTACCTGTTGGTCGATAAATAGCAAGATTGCTCAATCTGTTCGAAAACACAAAAGTATTACTTGAGCCCTGCTTTTAAACAGAACCAGTCAACTCATCTAGATGGTAGCCAGATGAAATTAGATGTTAGGTATGCCACAACATAGCAGGTTGGTATCAAATGCACCTGATATTTTTTTCTATTGTTAGATCCAAGTGGAGCTTCAATTAACCCTCCAAAAACAGCTCCAGTACGGTCCCCAACAACCTAAAATTAGCAGGTAAAACATGAGAGAGAGAGAGAGAGAGAGAGAGAGAGAGAGAAAATGAGTGAGAATGAGAAAGAATGAGCGAGAATGAGAGTGAATGAGACAGAATGAGAGAGCATGAGAGAGAGTGAGAGAGAATGAAAGAGTGATCAGTGTCATGAGGGAAAGAGAGTCACCAGAAGGGAGAAGCCTGGCAAAAGCATGCTTCTTCTGTACAGAGTTGAAAGAGATATTCCATGCCTCCAAGTACTGCACAAAAATAAATATAAATTCTGAAACTTTCTGCTAAGCAATTATAAACTATAAAGCCATATTCCTACCTATAAAGAAGAATCCATTTCCTCTCTCGAATAAGTACTGGCAGTGAAATATAAAGACTCCTCCGAGTACTCTCAGAAAGAAGTAAGGAAGGTTCAGACATGTGCGGTAAGGTAACCCGTGACAAAGTTGCCTCTGGAACTTGAATAGGACTCAACTCAAAGCCCTCATTTCTTCCATCACTGTCTTTCAAAATGCTTTGATCTCTGTATCCATTTACTCTTGATGCAAGGTATATAGCTTTTTTAATCGATTGTTTACCAAATGCAATCAGAGATCTCCTTCCACTTTTTTCTTTTACTGTTGGTGTTGGATCTGAAACCAATATTCTGGTCAGATCAGATGTTAGAGACTTCTGGTAACCAAATCCTATTTTGATGGAAAGAAAAGAAAACACTTACCCATTTCAGTACCAAAATCACTGATTTCTTCATTAGAAACATTATTTTGCTCTGGAGACGATAGCAGCGAGTACAGGAATGCGGCAAATGATGATGTGTCAGGACCATCGACTTCAGCTTCTGAGGTGCCTTCAGTTGGCAATTGCTCTTCGGAACTCAACTCTGCCTTGTGATCAGTCTCCTAATGAAGACAGAGAAATATATTGAATGTTTCTATGAAATTGACACAAGTCTTGTTTTCTTTCTTTTTAACCTGGGATAACTTTTAACAAAAGAAAATGACACCACTAAGACTAGCAAAGAAGTAATTCTTTCTGACTAGTTATATATAGGCATCTGAAATTTCATCATGTTCCAATAATTCAGGCCATTCGCCCACGAGAAAATGGCCGCTCTTGAAGACAACTCCACTTACAGGAGTCTTTAAAGCTTGCATAAGAAATAGAAATATTTGCAAAATTTTCTTTCACAAGCAAATGAAATCTGGCAGCGACAAGAATATCACACCTTTCTCAAACGGAAGAAAAATCATACCTTAAAATTTGAGCCTAATTGCACCAAGGAAGAGAAACACTATCTGCTGATCGATCATAAAAAGGAAAAATAAGAAAAAAGAAAGGAAAGACAAAATCCTGGCGATCTCAAACTAAAACTTCCTTCTTTTATCAAAAAAATGGAGCTTCCACGGAGAAACCGATCACTTGAAACAGAGGACCAAAATAAAACATCAAAATTCCCCAGAAATGAATTTAAACCAGAAACCATGAACTATTTTTGGACGATAAGGAAGTTTTCGAGCTATAGTTTTCACTCGAAATACAAAAATCATAAACCCATAAGCAGAGAAGAAGGTACCGGAGGTTTATTCTACCCACAACATAATTTGACAGGAAAAACTGTAATCAACCAGAAGAGTTGATCAATGACCAATTAGCTTGTTCAGAAACAAAAATTGTATCAGAAACAACAAAAGAGGAGCATTTCAATGGAGAACCCATCGATATAAAATGCTGAGCCACCCAACAAATGGAAACAGTTTTAAGTAATCACAAATAGCACTTAACAGTTGAGAAACTCAAGAGCTCTTCTTACATCGTGAGTCGAGGGCACATCGGAGATGGGATTGAGAATAACGGCCGTCAAATCAGAGACGAAATGCGCCGCTTTGTTACGAAGTGAGGTTTTGTAGCCCATCGGGAAGAATCCCACAGAGAGTCTAAACCCGAAAGACTGAAGAAAAGTGGAAACACTCGTACGTACAAGGGAAAAAGCAAGAGAACCGAATATCAAACGAACGGATAAGAATTAAAGCAGAGGAGCTGCGAACCCAGGTGCGGAATCGTCAAAGCGCTCTTTCTGCATATCTCGGTGTTCGCCTCCCTCCTTCATCCTCCTGGGGCAGTTTGTGTGCTCCCGCCGGCACCGCCACTTGTGCAGTTGTGTGGGACCCTCCTGCTGGTCCGCTGAACCACCTCCCCAGCCTCCAGTATCACTGTCCATACCGTGTCCAAGTGGGCCGAGGAAGGGTTCAATGTAAACCAGTTCATGACTCCATGCACCCATTTTGGCCCATATACGAAAAGAATATAAACATAAGAAGGGATCCGCCAACAAATAAGCGTGTTATATAAGGAACTAAAAAAAAAAGTAACACCCTCTAGATTATTTAATTTTAAAGTTTTTTATTTGAAACTCGATGGGCGACTCAATTGTATTTTAAAGTTATATAATTTTAAAAATAATAAAATAAATTTTATTTTAAACTAAAATAAGAAAAAGGAGGTTGATTTGCAAGTATTGTTCGAGCTCCGGTTCTAATTCATATGCAAAGTTGAAGTCAAGCTCCAGCCCGAGTTCGAACTCAGAAAAAATCTGGGTTGAGGTGAACCCGAGAAGGGACGGGACGGCACGGTTCAGTTTCATCAGTTTGGGTTCCACCCGTTCGATGATAGCTTCATAAAGAAGCAGTAATATACATCTGTTAAATGTTTGTTAATTTACGTGACAAGCAAAATAACTCATAAAGCATCGATGCAATGAATTATAAAACTTTCATGTGAAGTTTTTAGCTACTGTCACCCACCATGCGAAAGCTTTTCAAAACAATAATACAGCTTGTAGCATGCGTCAAATAATATATAAAACTTTTGGAAATAGAGGAGTATTATGGTAGTTTATTCCTTATGGTTTAAAGTTTAAACTTCCAACATAAATATAATGAATTAACAAACCACATAATTCATAAATTTTACAAAAGCTTTCACCCGTCAAAAGAGAGAAACGTTGAGACCCTCTACTCGTCTGATGAGGAAAAGTGTGCTTGCGGACGTGACCATAGTATAATAACAGCTAATGCGCCGATAGAAAATTGCATGAAAGTACCATAATAAACTAAAATACACTAAGATATTTGGTATGATAGACCATTATAATATATAATAAAATACTCTAAAATACAGATGAAAATGCTATATACTTTTTCATCACGGCACATAATTACTGCTGCTGAAGCTCAGTAAAAATACATAAAAACAGCAGTATCTGAAATCCATTGACCATAACTCCCGTGCAAATTTTAGAGTACCTTCACACCTCCAGTAACAGACTTTTCGTCCCCTACTTCATACTCTCTTTCCACTCGCCCGAAAGTAAAAGGCTCCCGGAACTCCAAGCCACGAATAACAAAGCAGAAATTCAGCTTGTGCTAGCTCTTTGACGTGGTCCATTTTGGAATCTTTCAAGTTCCACTTTTATTCGGCAGTCTCCAATTAATTCTTTCATTTGAACTTCTCGAGTGGTCGAGCAGCCCTTGACATCTGTCAATATCTCATATTTGTGGTCAGTTTTATTCTTATTTCTGCATTAAATCTTCTAACAAGCATGACAGCATAACAGCATGACAGCATGACAGCATGCCAGCAAACACGATCAAAAGCGCGCCTACTCTCCACTCATACTTTACAAAGGTAACTCCTTCCATCATCTCCATGACAATCTGGAAACGACGGCAAAAGATATTACCTGTCACGACCTATGACAGACCCGCTATTGTTGCTTCGACGTCCGCGTTCCACTTAGAGGAGTTCCATCAATTGCAAGGTTCCAAGTTGCCTGAGGAGCTGATCCGACCTCAGCAAAACGAAGCCCTCAAATCCTTCAACGACTTCTAACATCCTCAACTGTCAAGCTTAATCAGAATCAACAACCAATCTCTACTGAAGAAGATTGAATGCTGCCTATTGTACTTTCAAACACAAAAAATCCAAACACCCTCAAGAAAGATTACACGCATTCCTTTAGCGAATTTTGAAAGAAATCCTCATGAACCTCCCCCATAAGAGATTTCAATCATCATTTCAACTTCTTCAGTGATGCAAATAGGACATTTCACAGACTGCACAACTAAAAATTGGAAAGACTTGAGACCTCTTGGATTTGCAAAATGATACACAAACACACCCAGGCAGCAGAGAGGAGTTCACTAGAGCATAGTTAAAACTCTTCACAATGCATTAGCTGCATAATTGGGAACCAGCTGCCATGCATTTGAACTTTGCAGTAAAATTGAACATAGCAACACCATAAATGGAGTAACCCAGGTTCACTTCCTAGCTCCACTTTTTCTTCCAAGAAAACAAAAAGAGAGAGTTCTGACTTTTCTTAAAGGATGCTTGAATAAACCCTTATGCCTAAATGTGAAACTAAACTGCACAAAGCTAGCTAGCAGCCTATCAAAGAAGCATTCAAAGAGAAAATGCCCATCCAGCTTGATAAGCCAATAAATGTCTCCTACTAGCTAGTAAAACTTAGATAGTCTTAGATTGCTTTTTATCGACTTATAAAACTAACTCAAGAAGCAACAAAAAAAAAAAAAAAAAAAAAAAAACAAAACAAAATACCAACTTAAAGTCTTATGAAAAGGGAAAGTGGTATTGCAAAAATGATGACATGATGTTAATGTGAAATTTCAGAAACGCATCTTGAATTGGAGTTTTGACAGCAAAGAACAACTAAAGCTACAGATGATAAAACAGATGAAGTGAAATAAAACGAAAACTTGGTCTTGAGACAGTTTTTTCCAAAGATCTTACAAGAATCAGTTTGCACAGGTCACCTAAACAGAAGCGTCCACTTATCATAGGCTGCTTCAAACTTGAACCACTGAAACCTATGTTGTCCCACATCTGCATCTAGCTTCATCCACGGTCCCAGTCTCATTTCCCTGCTTCCAAGTTCTTTTTACTTATTAATCTAACTGGATGATAACAGAGTGAACGAGTACAGACTAAAATTATTTAGCTATACACCTAGTGAAATTCTACAGCAAAGCAGTAGAGTGCACCAACAAATTCACACAATAATATCCCCAGAGATTTAACCAAAGCTCCTCTTCATGTTAATGACTAGCAAACAACCAATTTAAAAAATAAATCAGGCTAGGTAACATCAGCAAAACCCCTCATAGTATTAAGACTAGCAAGCAACCAATTTAAAAAACAAATCGGGCCAGGTAACATTTCCAACGCCATGTGACATGAATTGGAAAACACAAGCTTGTAGTTACCCAAGTGAAATGTTCTTGAAATGGAAGAAATAAAGATTTAGAAATCCCCGATTTAGATGTTCGAGTGAAATAGGCTGCACACGTAAGTAAATTAAAATAGAAATATCACTAGTTTAGTATAAATGAAAGAAAACGAGTTTCATCACCAAAACAGACAGCCTTAGACAAAAATAGTAGCAAAAAAATCACAAGCTACTTAAATGAGCACAAAAATGAGATTAGGAACTTATATCCAAATTATAAGAAACTACGTATTTTCCAAACATTCATACTTAAGTGCTTGTAGTTATTAAAACAATTCTATTAGAACGGTGTTCATTCATACAATGCTGTTGACTTCACCAGGAATTATCAGCACTTTTTTTATAATGTCCAAACTTATTATTCTGGCAGAAAGTAGCACAACTGAAGGAATTTGGGTCCAACGTTCTCTTTAAACACTAAACTGTTCAGCTCATATATGTCTCAATATGGCAACAGTTAGACATTATCAGGCAAAAGCTGTACAAGAAGCAACGCTAGACAATATCAGGCAAAAGCTGTAGAAGAAGCTATCTTCCACTTCCGAAACAGCTTTTTAATCTTTTGCAGAAAGGAGGAATAAATGAGAACAGCAGAAACATGGACACCAAGAAAAGAAACCAAGTTCTACTCCAGAATACGTAATTTGGCCAGTGTGTCAATTAATTTGAATGCTTTATGGAACTTTTATAGCTAAAAGGATTATTATTTTAATTACAAGACGGTATGGCAGATATTTTCATTGACAAGACTACCTATGTCATCAACATGTAAATGACACTTTTAAAATTCTCGTATAAACTATGCATAAAATTTGGCATCAAAGCTGACCTGTTTTCCAATGCCATTAATAAGCAACCGTTTTTACATGAAGATGGACATCAGTTTTCAACATAATTTATTGCTCCTGGTGGTCAGAAATCAGCAGCTCCACACTTTTAAGGTCTTCAATCTCATCACGCATCTCAGGCTGATTGGTTGTGCAGCCATTGACCTGTTTGTACAGTCACATAGCAGTTATTAGAAAGACTGAAAGAAAGACGAAAGATAAGATTCCAAATGTAGAGAGTTCAGGTTGATCATCAGTAACTTTCAGCAAGAAATTTTACCATGATATGAGATTCAAGAGATAATGCATCACCATTGCCACCAGGAGATGGCTCAGATGGCCTAGAGAAGAGTAAATGTGCAATAGATCTGTCAATAGGATTTGTATTTGTTTCTGCATCTGTAAGCCCCATGCACCTGCATTTTGGACGGAAAGTATGAGAGCGCTAAGAGAAAACTAAACAAGTGGGTCTCATGGTCATTTTCTGTTTGACAAAAACAAGTTTTACTGTGAACCACCACAATAAGAGAAACAATTTGTAAACCCAACTTGTTTGCAGTGGACATGTTTATAGCAGGATCAATGCCATCTCCTTACTTGTTAGTCTCATCAGTCATTGAACTGGCACGTTTCTCTATTCGATCCTTGCTGCTATTGTTCATATGTCTTTGTTCCGCACTCCTTGCCAAACGGTACAAACTGTCTCTAATACAGAGCTTTGTTCTGATATCCAACTGCAATCATTCATATTCACACAGCTTAGTGCAACTTCGAAAGAGTGTACTGGTTTTAACGGATGCTAAAAAACTGGTAATGCATAATCAAGTATAGTATCAATCAACTGGAAGCCGTTTTCCTGAGACAAGTATTCATGTAGGTCAAAACAAGGTTATCATGCACAACATATGTGACAACATGTAAGGGTAAACAAGCTTACAGACCACAATATATACCGACCAGTTAAATGCCTCCAATACAAAGAGAATAGCTAGGCAGGTGAAAGATACCATTCAATAAAGATTTCAAATGAATGGGGAGAGCCATTAGATACAGCCTTGGCCAAATTATCCAGGGCTCCTCTAGGCCAGTCGGCTGCTGCTCTTGAATGAGGCCAAATCAAGAGTTATGGTGGCAGGACTTATGCCCTTCTAGCAAGTTTTGTGAGCTGCCCTTTGATGATTGAGGAAGAGTCAACTCTTGTTATCTGTTTGGCCTGGATAATTTGGCCAAGACCGATTTCAATGACTTGGGCCCCTCTTTGATGAGTTTTTGGATTTCTCGACAGAGTGGCTCATAGCTTGGTCAGAGATTCCTAGGTCAAGCAATTCCTTGGCAAACCATTTAGCAAATAGCAAAGTCTCAGGAGCCAGTTTTCAATCTGAGCCTTCCCTGACCCAGCTAGCTGTCCTGTTATGTTGCACTTTTAAGCCTTTGTAGTTTATGTTGTATCCTATGTTGTACTAAAATTTCTTGATATTCTTAATAAATAAGGCACCATTTTCAAAATAAATAAATAAATAAAAACCAACTTTACCTGCTCCATGACATCTTGAAGCTGCCGAAAACTAGCTGCTTCAGGTGAAACTCCATTAGATAAGACAGAACTCATACAAGAAGAGCTGTCTTGTACAACTGATGAATCTAAGCATTCAACTCTTGTTACATCTGCTTCACTATCACCTCGTAATTCATCTTGAACATGGTTTATTTGCTTCTCAGCTGCAGTTTCAACAAAAATTCCAGCATGAGAGGCAGTCTCCTCCTGGGACCCACCACTAAAGTGTGAACGTAGCTGCTGTCTGTGATGGAACTTCTGTAACTTTTCACCGGGTAAGAGGACTGAAGACTTGAAATGGTGATCAGGAGATTTCATTACAGGTTGGACATTGTTCAGTGTTTGATTTGGGAGTTCACTGGGTAGATGCTTTTTGTTCACAGATTTGGAAGTAGATGCTGATCGTGGAACTGGACAATGATGAGCACCTACATTCACATAAGAAGTGGGTTGAGGGAGATAATTCATGGTACTCAACTCCCAATATTTTTTTGGTTGATGGATATCTTGTAATGGTTCAGAGTTCATGGAATTCGTATATTTTTTCACTTGAGAAGGACCATTAATCACACTGTCATTCGAGAACTCCGAAGATCTTTCTTTCCTTTTTCCCTCCAATGGGACCTCATAGTTTGTCTCTTTTGGCATATCGATCTGTATGAATGATCAAAGTAAAGCATAAGGAACGATATGTCTAGCGGAAAGCTTATACCCAGAAGAAAATAGACCTGTTTTTACCCAATACAGAAAAAGTAAACAAGTTATCTCATGGCCAATATTTGAAAAATGATCATTACAGTTAATGCCTCATAGCAACAGCTGCATAACATGAGGCTATAATTGCTTTCAATTTTTCTTTTTTAAACTTATAATTGCTTTCAATTTAGCAAGTACAAAATGCTAAGATGGATGGATAAGAGCACAACTAGTATCACATGAATATATTTCACCCAACAGTAGTTTAAGTCCAGCTCTACAACAAAATATTTAGCTACTTCATTGAAAACAAAATATTTAGTTCTACAACAGTATTTTATATATAGTAACTGGAATCAATTACCTTATTCACAACCTGAGATCCTGTAACTGAACTTCCACTTGTCGCCCTTGTAGAAAGATGCAATTTGCTCTCTTCCCCTCCATCATTGTCCTTGCCCTGAAAATTTTAAAAATAAAATAAAAATTTCTCCTGCAAGAGCAAAAATCAAAGGGACTTGGAAAAATATGTAAACACTGTGCAACTTGCAACTTTCTGGCGACCTGTTCTTTGGATGCAGACTCCCTCTTATTTTGAAAATCGCCATCCAGCCAACTCGAATAAGAATACAAACCAATATTTGAAGCTTCATCAATGTCAGATGTCCAAGAATTAACAGCATTGGACATGTTGTTCTGATCATTATCATCAAATACAGGACAGTGGCCATCTGGGCTAAAATTAGGATCAGTTTCAAATTTTGACCTGAATCCTAACTTAAAAGGCTCTTCTGTGGCATTTACTGCATGGGAAGGAGGTGAAAACCATGAGGGTTCATCAGCAGCACTACCATTCTGTTGCCCATATGTTGAATCACAATTCCTGCAATCAACAACCAAAAAAATATGAGAGAGAAAGAGAGAGAGAGAGAGAGAAAGAGAGAGAGAAAGTGAGAGATTGTTAAATCACTCAAGTACTATTGAAGTGATTGATAAATTTTTCTAAGAATAAACCAGAAGAATCTGTTTTATACATTATGGCAAGGTCAAAAATCAAACTATGGTCATATAAGTCACTTGTATGGGTGGAAAACAATAGTGGCATAAGATCAGAATGCATTGACTAGTCATTATTGTACAAAATATATTACCATGTTCAGATGGGCCTAGATCATCCATTGTTAGACAAAATAGTATCAACTGTAGATCCCTACGATTACTGTACAACATCTGCCAAATTCTGTTTTGAACTTCAGGCTCCCCTAATGGTTATTTTAAAACATCACAAGCATTGAGCTTTCTAAAGACCTAAGAAACAAAAACTCAGTTTGTAGATGATTCAACCTGAGTTGGGCTCCTAAGGAGTTTTAAATGGAAATGATAAAGTAAACTGTGTTTTCACATAATAAGAACAGACTCGGGTTGGACCTCTCTAGCATACCTCTCCTTTTCTTTATACTGCAATGATTAGTAGCTTGTATTATGCCAATTGGAAATAAGTCCCTCCATACAAACAAGACACACCAAAGGATTTCAGAACATTGACTTTTTATCTCTAATTGGATCCAGCCTCAATTCCATCATTGGACAAATATAAAAGAAGTTGAGGATAACTTTTGCGAAAAAATGCACATAAATGGCAATTAACTTTCTATTCTCCAAAACTGGCAAGTGAAACACCTTTATGACAGGCATTCAAAAAGAAGGGGCCAGGGCAGCTCAGGACCTTCTTCCAAAGGAACCCATTTTGTTCCTGGAAGAAGACTCACAATGTCAAACCCACGAAGTTCCCGAGGAACGCAGCCTCTCAAGTTATATCACATTTAGATATTACCAAGTGTCCAATTATATCCATCACTGTAAAGAAAAATAATAAAGAAACGAAAAGAGTTCAATCACATTTGTTAAACAAAGGAATTTACAATGCTAGGAAACGAATATGAGATTACCTAAACATCTGATCAACATCGTCGAAATTGCCAATATCAGGCCACCCATAGTCAAAAAGGTCTCGACACTCATCATCTTGTTGTTCATTTCTGAAGAACTCCAGGTCATTATCTGCTGAAGAAATATCTGGTAGTTGGAAATGACACAAATTCTGATCATCTGTGCAGAACTCATTGCCAACAGAGTCTATTTCTCCACTTTTGAAGCAACTATCTGACACTTTTGAATCCTTACAAACTAAATCAGTAACAACTTCAATACAGTCACCATTTTCATGCAGGTGGGACCATGCACTCTTCTCCAACATTGAAGCTTTTGTTTCGTTCAGGCCTTAAAGTATAGTGAGCCCCTTCTTCCAAAACAAAACATGTTTTAAGGTCACTTTTTCATGTCACTGTTCCTTCAGAAAGGATTCCTACTTCTCACAACAACCAGGAAGCAGAAGTGTGTACCACAAGACACCTCAAATCTGGAAAATTGATTAAAAAAACCATGATGAAGTCAGTAAGTCGAATATTCAACCTCCAGAAGCACATAAGGAAAAGAAGGCAAAGGCCTCTTTCTTACGAACAAGTAGGGCTACAAGAAAAAATTTGAGACATAAAATTGTACTAATCTGACAATGACAAAATCTACTCTTTTTTTCTTCAAGCTTATGTTATATGTTGTTAGGCTTTCTTCATAGACAATATAGGGAAGCCTTTCTACTAACATCATGCGCATAACTACTAACAAAGGGAGAAACATTGAATTCTTAAACTTTGGGAAATTGAGACTGTTTTTTTTTTTTTTTTTTTTTAACTTGAGAGACTGTATTATTCATTACAGAAGTATAAAACAATGCAGAATAGTGGGACTACATCCCTGGGTAGGTCACAGTATTGTCCTAGATGGGGAGGTATTCTAAGACTTTATTATTGCTGTTCTTTTCAAATAGGTTCGACCAGAGAACCTAATAAGTAAATGGACCTCATGGTTTATATCTGTCTGCTTGAGGGAAACACCAACAGGTCTTCTTATCATATACATGACTCGTTGACCAACAATATGTTCCAATGTAAAGAAAAGTTCTTTCCTAAAGCCTGTCAAGCACCTTAACTAATCACCCAACAAAACAATAAAATAATCACACTGCTAAATTTTACCAACAAAATAGTTTGGCTGCAGGAGTCATCTTCAACGTTTAAGACCACTTAGATAAGAGTTTCACTCAAAATAGGAGTGGTCCAACCTAGTAAAATGCAAAAAGAAAAGAACATCTTATTTTCAATGCTTCTTCAATCTGTCAAGTTTTTATGGCACATCACAAGTCGTAGATGTTCTTACTATTCAGGCACGTAGCCACTTTGCTGCTACTCCTCTTTTGACGCAAGCAAGCACAGTAGTCAATGGGAAACAAGAAACTTAAGATTCACACGTTTCTACAGTACCCAGAAATAGAAGTTTTCAACTTGGGAGTGAATTAAACTGTGATTTTTATTTGGAGCAGTCAAGTACCACTTACTATGTATTATTTCTCAAACACCAATTCTAGTCACCATTCGCTGCAGATTTGTATAGCAAATTTTTGAGCTTATTAGAGCACATAAAGCACATACTAGTCCAAATAAATTTTATCGAAGTTCTAAAAAATATCAGCTGAAACCTTCTGTATTCTTGGATAAGCATCTATAGAGTTCGTACTTAATTAATTCGATGAATTTCTTCCATAACCATGCAATTACATATGTTTCTGAATACTTCGACTTTTTATCAATTTATATATAATTTTTCTAACTGGTGAAACCGTTCTGAACAAAATAAAACTTCTAAAATAATAAATGAGCTACAAAGGAAACTACCACTTCTGAAACGTCGGGAAGAAAAAAACGCGGAAAGTGAACTGAAATCTCGGCACACCAAATAAGAACCAAAGCCCACACTAGTAATCCAAAACCTAAAAATCAAGTCCACGCCAATAAACATCCACGCCTTGGACACAATCACAAGCGTTTTACCGTCGTCGACAAGAGCAGCAAAAGAACAAACCAAATCGGCATGTAAAGCAAACTCACTTCATACAAGCCCCAAACCGCTTCCCATCCGAGATGCTCACCCTCCACTGAACACATGCTGAACCGTCCAATGAGATCTCATTCTCGGATGAAGAAACGATCCCGCGATCTCCAGCGGTACAGTCCAAAAACCTGACAAGAACTCCGAACCAGAACCTACCAACGAGAATTCAACGCAAACGCAGAAAAAAAACCAGAACCAGAAAAATTACCGAGCTGCTTAAATTCCCGCCGCCAAGCCAAAAAAAAACCCACCAAAACCAGAAACCTCCGCCGGAACCAAGACTCTTCGCTCCCTGCAAGCTCCAAATCCTCTTTAGCCACTCCTGTACGCTCCCCTCACTGCGAGAAAAATACAGTTCCAAATCGGCTTTTCCGAATTCCAGAGAGTTCTTCCTCTGCAAGAACGAAGTTCTCTCTTTCTCCCGATTTTTTTATTCCGAATTTTAAAAGCTGCTTAAATAAAAGAGGGCGGGTGGAGGGCGCCACGTGGACGGGAGATCAAAACAAGGCGACGCATATCAGAACTGGTGGCCGAGAGTTGCAGATGGGATCCGATCAGTTCCTGCAAAATGATTGGCCCGATGCGCTCCCGAGCCTTCCGAATGACGCCACGTGTGAAGGACTTATGTTTCCCGTACCCCGCTCTGCCTGGTGGCGCCTTGGGATTCCTTCATTTGGAGGTGAGAGGGCACATTTAAATAACTGCCCTGCCGACCGCCGATGGCTATATTCGCGAAGAGTGGGCCAGTGGCTGCCTTCTTTTCAAATTATCGCGTCTTTTTAGATCGTTAATCGCGGGAAAAGGCTGAAACGTAGCTCGGATGTTGTCGCCGTGTCTCTTCCGGGTCCAACGTGGCTTCAGTCTAAAATTATCGGAGTGGATTTTTTTATAAAAATTATTTTTTCTGGTGGAGCCATTTCGCGGATTTTTTTCTATTCTACTCTTTTCTCATTAGTATAAAAACTTTTTAGACAAATTTAAGATAACTCTTATATATTAATTAAAACTGTTTAATAAGTTTTTGGATATATGAAGTATGCCTTTGGTTAAATTAGGTTTTTTTATTTATAACAGTAATAATAATAATAATTATTAAAAGGGTAAAATTTTGGACTTTGGTTCCATAAAAAATGGTTGGACTTGTTATGTTTAGTGTTAAAATTATATTTATATGATTATTTAAGTTATTATTATATTAAAACTATTTTATGTCAATTAGTTTTTTATTTTATTAATTTGTAAATATAAAAAGGGAGGATGACTGATTGGTAGACCTTCGTGTGTCGTCTCCAAAATTTGAAGGAAAGGAATTTTCTTAACTTTGAGCCTAGTGTAGGGGCAAAAGGAAATCCTTTGGCGGGATGTCGATAAGGGTGGGCATGAGTTAGGTTTGGGTTGAGTTTTTTAAAACCTGAACCCGACCCGACCCGACCAAAACCCGAACCCGATCCGAAAACCCCCAAAAAAAAATTTTTTACATAAATAAAAAAAAAATAAAAATAAATATATATATGTATGCACCAAAATGTGCACGGCCCAAATTCGATGAGTCCAGCAACCCATCGATCCACCAAACAACGATCGTGGGTAGGCTCTATTCATCTTCAAAGTTCATCGTTGCAGCCCATCGCGAAGTCCAGTCGCATCGTCACGTCATCGACCGTCGGCGTCTTCGTCGGCAGAACGGTCGAAGTCGGCGTTCGTCAAGATGCTTCATCACTCACCGCCCACCTCAAAGAATCCACAAAACGTCTCCGGTCTTTAACGGAAGGAGAGAAAGAGGGACCACGATCCCGGTCTCCCTCCTCCCCTCTTCTTCCTCAATGTCACCAGCCAGAAGAGGATCACGATCCCCTTTCCCGGGCAACATCTCTCACGCAGACCCGGCTACAAATAGCCGGTTCCCCGCCCGGGGGTGAAGAAAAATTGATTCAAAAGGATATCCCGGCGAGTGAAGAACTCTCTCCCTCTTTCAAATCGAAGGACTCAAATTCCTTCTGAGGGAGAAGCTCACCGCTCCGAGGGTTACGTCAAACCATCGAAGCCAAGCAATTGCCGTGGATTAGTAAACTCTACGAGTTCAACCGAGCAGCTCTACACGTTCACGGCAGCGTCACAAGTCGATACACGGAGCACAAATACCTCCGTCCGAATCGACAAAAAGCCACAACAGTCGTGCACACTTTCGCTCTCGCGACTTGAGTTCGACGTTCGTTCATTCGCGAAGCTTCGACTTCACCAACAATATATCACGGAGATCGAATCGGAGGAAGCATAGGAAACTGTACTCGCATCCCTTGATACTGAAACACACAAATTGTAACACAAAAATTCTCTTATTTAATCGACATATTCTCTCTGGGTCGCCTCTTCGGGACCGGGCGGATTTTCGGTGAAACAGATTTGGCACGCGGGTGGGACATTTCCTACCTCTCATCTCCTTCTCCGGTCCAAAAAAAAACTCTCCAACCTCAGCCATGGCCAGCAACGCCAATAACGGCAACAACAACAACAACAACAGGGCAAACAAAGCGCCTCCTCGAGCTTCGCTTCGACCCGCGTCCGGCTGTGGATCGCAAAGCTCGACCACCGGAGCTTCGAGGATCGGCGTTGCATCTCCGCCAACGTCCGGCGCTCCGACATCCCCTCCACCCGCCACACGCCCACTTACAAGGGCTCTGGCGAAGCTTGTCCACCGGACAAGCTCCATTTATCTTGCTGACGCCGCGTCCTCAACTTCGTGTTAGTGCCTCGGGCTCTGGCGGCCCCAATCAAACCAAGCTGCGGCCAAAACCGATGCGGCGATGGCCAAACCAACATATCGGCATGCCCGCTTCACCTCCTCACAGCCGATTAACAGCCCGGCCAGGGTCATCGCCGCCGTCACGAAGAAGTTCCATCGTTCCCACTTTGGTGCAGCGATATGAACAAAGCGGGGGCATCTCCTCCCTCTCTCAGCGGCAAGGACACACTCGTGTGCCCGACTTCCCTTTGTCGCGAGAGAACATCATCCACGAGATAATTCACCGGTCGTCATGGTCTCCCATGACCTTTTGGCCAGCTCAATGCAGCAGCTGGTCCACCACCCCTCCGCTCACCTCGCCCGGCCGGACATCAGCGATCTCCCCTACCGCCACATCGCCCATCTCACCTCACCGATTTTCACCGGTGGCTGCTACCGCCAAGCCACCTCCTCCCTCCAGCCACCGTCCACAATCAACATGCGACCGGCCTTCCTGACCGGTCCCTCACAACGACCATCTCCCCGATGAAGCCACCAACGACGGCTTCATATCTTCAAGTTCGTCGGGGACAAATGCTCGACGCCAAACCGCCAAGGTGGCGGCAATGACAACTTCGGCTAAGGCGATTGAAGAACAGCTTGCGAAATGCGGGCTGCTTTGAAGAGCAAAGCGAACAACTGCGTATAAAGATGCATGGCTGGCTGCTCGCGATGCCCAACTCATGGCTTCGCAATGATCAAATTGCGAAGATGTTCGAACGGCTAGAGATGGGCACAACCACCAATAACACCGGTGGCGTTTCTCAAGAAGTTGACCCGAAATCGGCCGACTACTAGTGCCTCGGCCGAGCTACCTCAAGAAGATCCTTCTTCGACGACGAGCTGCCGTCCGCTCCAATGGCCATCCACGAGGCCGACCAGAACTGGATCCGTCGGCTCTCACACTAGATACTATTATTGAGCTTGTCAACCGTGCGGGTCTGAAAACAGCAAGCAGAGCGACCACAAATCGGTCGCCTACAAGAGACCGCATTACCACGGAGGATTCAGAACATCCCGATGCCGATCGGCTATCACCCTCCCAAGTTTCAACAATTTAACGGCGACGGCTACCCAAAGCAACACGTCCGCCCACTTCATAGAGAGACGTGCAACAATGCCGGCACCGACGGTGACCTGTTGGTGAAACAATTCGGCGGTCACCGAAAGGGAACGCTTTTGATTGGTACATCGAGCTCCCTCAAGAGTCTATTGACAGCTGGGAGCAATTGGGCGAAAATTCCTCACCCGATTCTACAATTTTCGGCGCACCGTAACATCGGGTCGAGATCGCCAATCTTAAAAACGAAAAAAGGGCGAAAAAAGTGGTCGACTACATCAACCGGTGGAGGAACCTGAGCTTAAATTGCAAAGAAAGCTCAAATCTTTCTCTCGAAGCGAAATAGAGATGTGTTCCGCGGGAATGCGATGGAACCTCCTCTCGCTACATACTGAGCCGAAGGCGAAAAAGATTTCAAAGAGCTCGCAAATGTAAGCTCACAATATGGAAAACTTAATAGAAGAACGAGGAGAAGAAGGATCCTCTGCCGCCGACCCTCGCAAAAAAGGGGAAGGCACCTGCTGCGATCGCATCAAAAGAAACGAAAAGAGAAATCAAAATCCTCTTTTCGCGACAAATACTTGTCGAGCCAATCAAGGTCGGCCCGATAAGGTCAAGACTTACCTCCCACGACAATTGACGGAGGTTTCAAGAAGTCGACGCTGGAAGAACGACAGTGCAAAGACATATCCCTTTGCCGACGCCGACGTCCCCCATCATGCTCGATCAGTTCTTGGACAATCAACTCACCGAGGCTGCCAGAAATCAAAAGACCTGGCGACCAATCCAAAAGCAAAGATCCCAATTTTTGCAAATACCATCGACCGGTTGGGCACTCGGCGGAGAAATGCTTCGTCTTGAAGGACCGTATCATGGAGCTAGCGGGCGCAAGGGCCGTATTGAAATCGAAGGAGCTCAAAACACGGCTTCCTCATATACCATCTCCATCCCACCCGAGCGAATCAGCTAACTTCGGCCAAACAAGAAACAGTCCGCGAAGAAGGAGTACCGACCAAAGCCCGGTTCCTCCAGCCGACCTCACAACAACAGACCGACCACCGGCTAAGGTCGTACCAAAACCGCACCCCATGAACAAGCTGCAGCCGACGCAGAGGGTGGATCTTGGTCACCCGGAGAAAGAAGCCTATTCGAGAAATCGAACCGGCACCGCGACGACCATCAAAACGAAAAGCAAAGCGGCCAAACAAAAGAGCCGCGAAAACGCCAAAGAAAAGCTCCCAGGACCGGCGTCCGGGGGGCAAAAAAAAAAAGAAGACCCGTCCTGCTGGGCGAGTTCTTCCCCGAAGGAGTTCCTCGCACCTCCAGCAATGGTGGCAACCTGTTCGGCAGCTCCTCCCGGCAGGCAGCGAAAAGACAAAGGCAAACGACCGGTCGTCGAATCACGATGACCTCGAAATGTCGCTAAAACAGATCTCGCCGCTGAACAAGATAGAAGACGACCTCGACTTGGAAATTCGGTCGAAAAAGCCTTGATTCAATTCTGGACAAACCTGAGGAACTTCGAAGCCGAGCTTCGAGATGCTGCTCATGAGGAAGCACGACTTGCCAAAGGTCGGGCTGACTCCATATACGAAAAGAGGAGGAAGATGCATTATCTCCACCACAACTCTCCAAAGCGTAACAAGCACTTTCAGCGGTAACATGCCCTCCGTGCATTACATTTCGAGAGGAGGATATACAATTGGGGACAAAAAATCACAATAGACCGTTGTTAGCCTCCGGTTACATCGAGACCAAAAGTCAATCGTATGCTCATTGACTTTGTGGATCCATGATTAACATTCTGCCGATTCGCACCATGAAGGGCGTTGGTATCTCTGGCGGCGACCTCTCTCAAAGCTCTCTTCTCATCCAAGGTTTCAATCAGGGAGGGGCGAGAACGCTTCGAATGATTAGTGTCAAGCTACACATAGGCGACATGGTGGCGAAACTCCTTTTCAAGTTATCGACTTCGAGGACCTCATACAACCTGCTCTTGGGTCGACCGTGGCTTCACTCTAATGGAGTTGTACCATCCACACTCCATCAATGCTTTAAATACCGGGAGAACGGCGAACAAAAGACGGTTGTACGCCGACGAAAGTCCGTTCCGAGGGCGAAGCATCGTTCGCGGATGCCAAGTATTATCGACAACCAAACCGGCACTTTGGTCGAACCAGGCAAGAAACATCGAGGACACTCCGGCGCAGGGCTACATCGTCGTCGAGCCACCAATGCAAACCGAGACGCCTAAACAGCCATCACAAAATACAGCTTCAAAGCAAACTCCGGTGCAAATTACGTCCATCAAACAGAACCACGACTCAAGTCGTGTCTCCAAAGCAGCTACTAGCGGCGTGACGAACCAACCGCACAAGGCCACAAATCGGTCGCAATCAATCCTACACCGAAACAACGCATGGCGTACCCATCTTACGGTACATCCCGCAATCACAAAGGAAGAAAGGCGAAGCTCCTCCGGTCGCTTGTCACAAAAGTCAGCCGACCCACCGCCGGAAAAAGTCACAATTCCTCTGCCAAAACTAGAGGAACGAAGCGTCGTGAAGCGGTTCCCAAACCAACAGCGATTCACCGGCTACACGCTCAAACGAAGGCTTCGACCCCAACGCTTATCGACTAATGGCCGAGGCCGGGGCAACCTCACGAAGGATCAAATTCATGCAAAACCACCTGTCACTCTACCGGTTCTCACTCCGAAACGGAGAAATTGAGGAACACAAAGCAACGAATCGACCAAGGTCGTGCGGGTCTCGGCTCTGAAAAAACGGAAGCCAATCAAAATCTACATCGGCCAAACGAAACCCATCAAAATAACCAGGAAGGGTTCGGCAGATGTAAATCAAGTATCGGTCGGTCAAACTTCGGACGAGAAAAAGAAAGATACGCCAAAACCGGTGGTTATTTATACCACGAGAGCAGCCATCGCATACGAGCTCGAAAGCATATGATTCGGTCATGGTAAACCATATCTCCATCTCTGGCGGCGATCAAGAAGAAGAGGATTTCGTTTTGAAGGAAGCTCCGGCCGAATTTGAAGAAGGAGGCCAAGCAACCATCGGCATTTAATTAAAGAAAATTGATTTGGGAACGGCGAAGACCGAGACCAACATTCCTCGGTGCTTCAATGACGGCCGAAGAAGAAGCTGAATACATCGCGACTTGCCGCGAATACCGAGATATATTTATGTGGAGTTACCGCAGAGATGCCAGGCCTCGACCCACGAAGTCGCATCCATAAATTGGCGATCCATTCCTCTCGTTCGACCCGGTCAAGCAATCGCAGCGGCGGTTCCGACCAGAATTGGTGCCGGAGATCGAAAAAGGAGGTCGACAAATTGATAGCGGCAAATTTCATCGAGAAGTGAAGTACCCGACCTGGATTGCCAACATCGTCCCCAGCAAGAAGAAGACTGGCCAAATCCGGTCTCTGCGTCGACTTTCGTGACCTGAACAAAGCGTGTCCAAAGGGCGACTTCCCTTTGCCAATAACGGAGCTAATAATGGTCGACGCGACGGCGGGTCATGAAGCTCTATCCTTCATGGGCGGCTCTTCCGGCTACAATCAAATCCGGATGGACCCGAAAGATGAAGAACTCAATCTGCGTTCCGCTGCAACCGAAAGGCATCTTACGTTACAAAGTGATGCCATTCGGACTCAAAAATGCTGGTGCGACCTATCGAGAGCAATGCAAAATATATTTGACGACTTCTTGCACAAACGCGTCCGAATGCTATGTTGACGACCTGGTGGTGAAGACAAAAGCGAGGTCGGACCATCTTCTCGACCTTAGAGCGGTGTTCGGCGGGCTGAGACGGTTTCAACTCAAAATGAATCCGTTAAAGTGTGCTTTCGGCGTCACCGGGTAAATTCTTGGGTTTCATTGTGCATCACGGAGGGATCGAAATAGACCAGTCAAAGATCGACGCCATCCAGAAAATGCCAACGCCGAAAACGTCTCGAAGCTCAAGAGTTTTCAAGGCCACTTGGCTTATATCAGGCGTTTCATATCCAATCTTGCCGGAGATGCCAGCCCTTCATTCGACTGCTCAAGAAAGAAACGCCATTCGAATGGGATGAGTCATGCCGAATGCCTTTAACAATATAAAGGCATACCTTACCAAACCACCTGTGCTTGTCGCACCGACCGTCCGGCCGCCCATTGTTGCTCTATATCGCAGCACAAGAAGGATCTGTCGGCGCTCTGTTGGCTCAATCGCGGCGGCGACAACAAGGAACGCTCCCTCTATTACTTGAGTCGAACTTTGGTGGGTGCTGAACTGATTTATACACCGATCGAGAAGACATAATGCGGCGCTTGCCTTCATTGTTCAAAAGCTCCGTCACTATCTTCGGCACATTCGACGAAACTCATCTCGAGAGCCGACCAGCTGAAGTACATTATGTCGCGACCAATTCTCTCGGTCGACCGGCAAAATGGGCACCGCTTGCTCCTCCGAATTCGAGATCAATTTAGTTGCCGCCGAGCAATCAAAGGGCAAGCAGCCCAACTTCCCGGCCGACCACCCGGTACACTGCTGAATGGGAATTAACAGAGGAATTCCCGGATGATGAGGAGATCTTCCTGGTCGAGGTGCTCCCTCCTTGGGAGATGTACCGACGGTGCAGCCTGAAGAAGTGGAGCCGGGCCCGAGTCCTGTTCGTTTCGCCGAAGAAGGACCTACTCCCATACTGCGTTAGTTGCTTACTCAAGCTTGCTTTCGAACAACGAAGCGAGTATCAAGCCATCCTTCGGGGCTCGGCATGGCTGTCGAAATGCAAATACCGCGCTACTACACATCTATGGCGACTCGGCTCGTCATCAAGCAACTCCGCAGGCGAATTCGAGGTAAAGAAACCTGAACTTCGAGCCATTTTGGAGACAAGCCGGAGAACTTCGCCCAAATCCGGAAGCATCACTCCATTTAGTCCCTCGCTCAGAATGGGCCAGCCGGCGCGATTAGCCGGCATCGCAGCCAGTCCCGGCACAATTTGATCAGCTGCCAAAGCGAAATCCCCATTCTTGAGCGTTGGGTAATTCCTCCCCGGCGGAGGGGACGGAACGGAGGAAGAGCAAACGAAAAGATAGAGGAATCCTTCCCTATCTCAGCCGGTCAAAACGAAGTTCGAGATGGCGCGAGCCTATCGCTAACTTCCTTCGCCACGGCACACTTCCGTCGACCTGCGAGAACGAGTCCAGATTCGGGCGAAAGCAGCCCCAAAGTATGTTTTCATCCACGATATACTTTTACCGAGGTCGTATGAAGGTCTGCTTCTTCGTTGCCTATCAAAGGAAGAGGGGCTACAAGTCCTCAAAGAGACACCGCGGTGGGATCTGTGGGGCACACCAAGCCGCCCAAAACTCCATTTGCAAACCAAACGACTAGGCTATTACGGGCCGTCGATGCTCGGGGGCGCCATCGAAATGGCTCGAACCTGCAAACGATTACCAGCTCCATGCCGATTACATACACCAAGCGCCGGAACCACTTCACCCGACCGTCGCCCTCATGGCCATTCGAGGCTTGGGGATGGACATCATTGGTCCCATCTCTCCTAAGTCCGACTCCGACCGGCAAGACATCCCTAGCTGCCACTCGACTACTTCTCAAAGTGGGCGAAGCTGCTGCTTACCGAGAAGTGAAGGCTGCGACCGTCGTCGACTTCATTCGAACACAAATCATCTATCGATATGGAGTTCCCGTTATATAATGACGGACAACGGTGCGCCATTCAAAAACAAAGTCATGGACCGTTTTTTTGCGAAAAATTTCGCGATACAACAACGGACCTCAATCGCTTATAATCCGGCAGCCAACGGACTAGCGTAAGCTTTCAACAAGACGCCT
Organism: Aristolochia fimbriata; assembly: GCA_019845555.1. NCBI lineage: Eukaryota > Viridiplantae > Streptophyta > Magnoliopsida > Piperales > Aristolochiaceae > Aristolochia > Aristolochia fimbriata. The sequence goes on from CM034080.1 coordinate 36,953,080, forward strand.
CTGTAAGATCTTAAAGAAAACCATTGGCGCCAACAAAAGAAGCTGGGACGAAAAAAATCGGGTGAAGCCCTATGGGCATCTGAACGTCGTTCAACGCCAACACGATCAACTCCATATTCGTTGGTCTATGGCACCGCGGTACTCCCCCTCGGTACAACTCCCGTCTCTACAATTGCAATGAGAGAAGGGCTGACGACGGAGGAATGCTCCAGCTGCGATTGGCAGAGCTTGAGTCACTTTCGATGAACAAATGACTTCGAAGCACAACAACGACTTCGAGTGTTACCAATCTCGCATGACCAGAGCCTTCAACAAAAGGTAACGGCTCAGGTCATTCCGGAGAGGCGACCTGCATACTGCAAAGTCGCGAAGGCCTATGCTCTTCACGAGCAAAACCGGGGCAAATTCACGCCCAAATGGGAAGGACCTTACGTCGTGCAAGAAGCCTATAATGAATGGCGATACAAGCTCGTCACTTTAGAACGGGTCGGAGTCTGCCGATAACAAACGGTAAATTCCTCAAACGGTTTTTTCCATGAAGAAGGCAGCAAAGAAAAAAGAGAGGAAGAAGAAAACGAGTTCGGACTTCTCATTGCAAAAAAAAAAAAAAAAAAAAAAAAAAAAAATAATGGGAACAGTGCAAGCTTCGCAACAAAAGAAGCCAAAAGAATTCTCAAAAAAAAAAAAGAGAGGAGCGCATCAGACTGGTGGGAACTTGAAGTCAGCTACCCTCTGCCGTAGTCGCCCCACTCCGGCTTCAACTTCAGCCAACGCCTGTGTCTCGGCCTCGTCAAGGATAGGCCGTGTGCGAAGAGAAGCAAGCTGACTCTCCAACGCAGCAGCTTCCTCCTCAGTACCATCAAGACCGGTACGAATACTCATAAGCTCGGTATCTATGGTGTCGAGCTGCGCCGAAAGAGACGTCAGGCGGTCACGAAGGGCTATCTGCTCAACCTCCACAGCCTCACGTTCAACCTGACATCGATCCAGATCTGCGGTTAAATCATCGCGACGACGGTTGACCTGTTGGACAGATCGTCGCGAAGTTCAGCCGGTGGCGAACCGATCGCTTAAGCTGAGCTTTTCAGCCAAAGAACCGCGCAAGCTGGCGACAACGAGCTGCCTCTCAAGCAAAACTTTCCACCCATCGCTCCAAATCTGAAGTATCAATACCGGCTCTCCTCAAGTGATCCGAGAAAGACACGAGTGTCAGCTATGAGTCCGGCGAACAAGGGTCGCCAGCCGGTACCAAAACTGATTCGACGAATCCACTCCACGGGCCGAGCGGACCCGGCGCATCGAAAACCTCGACATCGCCAAAAGAGGAAGGGTCGACAACTAAAAAAAAAAAAAGGGAGAGATGGAGTTAAAAGACGAAGTCAGGAGCTGAGAAAGAGAAGAGCAAGAAAAAAAAAAAAAAAAAAAAAAAAACAAGGAAGAGAGAGACACTCACGGACCACGGGATGTGAACTTCGATGAGTTTTCGCTAACAGGTTGGTGCCCCGAACTCGAGTCCCTTTCATAACAGCAAGGGTGACTTCATCGCCAACAGGAGGGAGCGACGCCAGGGGCTCTTCCTTCGAAAGTATGGCACCTGGAGGACTTAATTCAGCAGAAGAAAAGTGTTGGAGTTCACCCTCGACCGATCCAATCTGCGCTTCACCACCACGTGGAGCGACTACCGGGCATTCAACCTCACCGATGGCCAACTCTCCAACAACAGCAGCAAGAGGCGCCTCGTCGACCCATTCCAGTTGCCGAGCACCCTCTAAGTCGGTAATTTTTTTCAAATCGTCTTGCTGCAGGTCGGGTTGATCCAAAGAGGGTGCCAAAACAATCGCAAGCTTCTCGGAAGGTACGTCGCCTGGATTTTGGGTTGTTTGTCTTTCGACTTCAATCACTTGTACAGGCGTCGTCTCCGGCTCCGCAGTGGTCACTCCAGTTGTCAAATTCAAAGACTGGCCAACCGTCTCCGAATCCTTAATCTGTTCTCCGGCGGATCCTAACAAGGGGATCTCTGAAGTAAGAGGTGCAGGGATCCTCGGTTTACTCGTGCCGGTGCGAAATCGTTTCTCGAAGGGAGGAGGGGCATAAATAGTGGGCGCAGGCTCTGAGGTCTTTGACCTTTTCTTCGAAGTGATTTTTTTTGGGGAGGCCGGCGATTCAACCACTCCTTTCCCCTTATCTAAAGTAGCATTGCTGGCCGGCAGAGAAAGCACGACCGGTCTGGCCTCATCCTCTGTCGAAGGGGTTTCCTTGATCACGACTCCTGTCGTCGGGGCTGCTGGCGTCGAAGTCGCCAATTTATCCTTCGCAACCTTTGGCCGAGGCACTCTCTTCTTCGCAGCAGTAGATGCCTTCGCCTTCGGAGCAGCCGGGAGGTTTTGTACTCTTCCGCGTGCTCCTTCTAACACCACCATCATCTCCTTGCGCATGCTGCAAAGATTTCTTTGGCACAGGAACACCGTGGAGTTTTTTCCATCCCCTCTAAACAAAAGAAGAGGAGAGAAGAAACCAAAATATTAAAAGTCAAGAAAAAGGAGGATACGAAAGGAAATAGAGAGAGAATGGTACCTCGAAGTAGGGAACAACAGCCTCAAGCCATGACTCCCGAAAGAGAGCCGTCACACCTGGGTCGGAACTAGAACTCACAAAAGCAGGCACTTCTACTTGGCCGAGAGGACAAGAAGTCGCGGCTCGCCACATCCCCAGCAGTGCGTTAACCGTCTCAGTCCCACGCTGGTCAGCAAACAAAGCTCCCGGCAGGTCTTGGCAAAACCCAAATTGACGAGCAAATCGATGAGGACTGTAAGGCTCAACGATGAATGACTCACGCTGGCGCAAGACAAGAGAAGTCGCCTGCAGACAGCGGAAATATTCCACTTCGATCCGAGACGCGAAATGACCCGGCTTGTCGATGATCGGACCAGGAGGAAGGGCTGCGTAAGGATACCAACATCGCACCCCACCACGCCAAAACAGAACGAAGCTTCCTCCGTGTATAAAAGTGGGCGTGTGCTGGATTGCGGTACAACATCATAAGCGGTCTGTCGCCGTCGCTGGAATCAACCGTGAACGCCAAAGCGTTAGGCGAGCCAGCGAAAACATACGGCCAAGGTACCCCCCCCGAGAAAAGGAGTTAAGGCCCGATAGATATTTGCCAGGGCTGCGCTTAGCCAAATTGAATTTTGACCGCGAGGGCCATATAACAAGCCACCTTGAAAACACCGACCCTCACAAGACCGGGTGGGCAAGGGAAAGACAGAACGGCAAAGCCACGCTGATAGAAAGGCAGCCAGATATACTTCATCCGCAAGCTTAGCGGGGACCCCAAGCTCGAAAGAGGCTGATCTTGAAGCACCGAACGGTCAGCGGTTCCTGCAGCCCGCGTCTTCTTCAGCGGTCGGCCCGGTATCCGTTATATGCTGCGCGCACCCTTTTTGGCCCGAAACCGGAAGGATACCCACTCGGACATCTGAATACCAGCGAATCCATCGGGGCCTATGACCGTCGCCGCGGCAGTACAACCGGTAATATGCAAGGAGGAGGTATTGGAGGCTCTCCCAGATGGCATGGAACGACTCTGGGTAAAATCTGCCACCGATGGGGTCGCCGTCAGAAATATCCCCTCGAAGAGGTAACCCTCCGAGCTTATGCAAATCCCATAGCGAAATCGACAGCTCTCCCTCCCGTGTGAAAATTGTGTTGGTCGAAGAACACCGGACCTCCGTGAACGAGTGCATGACGTTGCAGCAACACCGGTAAGCAAACATAGAAGCTCGAACCGCATGAGTCAAGCCAGCTTGGGCCAGCAGTTCAGGACAAGTATGGAGGACAACGCCTGCCCACCGGGTAGAAAGGCAGAAGTGTAGGACTCATACACGCGCCTCTGCCGACCATCCCAAACATCAAATCCATCATGGTCGATAGAAAGCTTCGGTTCGAGAAACGGACCTGATGGTCGTCGCAGCCGGACTCAAAGAAGATGTGGCCCTCCGCTTTGGTGCGGAGATGACGAAGCTTCATTGACCCCGTGGAGGTAAATGACTTGATCATCTTCATCGACAATAGGGCAACTCCATAGCTCGTGGGACAGACTTGACCGGGGCACTACTATATCACAACCACCATAAGTCGACGGTCCTCCGAGAGGTAATGACAACGCCGATGTTTTCCTTCATTATCACGAATCTGCACACAATGGCGGAGAGTACCTCTCGAGAGATCCCTTACAGCTCGTGAGGGTCAAGCCGAGGAAGGAGACCGAATCCGGCGAGTAGACATCTGCAGCAGAGAACACAAAGGTCATCAGCCAAATCAAATCAGGTAATGATCCTTCCCTCCAAAAGAAAAAATATATATATATATAGAGTCTCTTGCGACCAAGAGCAAAGTCGCACAAAAAAAAAGAAAAAGAACTTTAAAAAAAAAATCAAGTCGCAAGCAAAAAAAAAAAACGGGGGCGAAAAAAGAACCAGTCGCCAGTCGAAAAAAAAAAGGGAACGGAGAAACAAAAAAAAAAAAGAGAGTGGGCAAACTGAAGAGGCACACCAATCCTCTTCGACCGGTCAAGAAACAAATCTCGCACCCGGCGACCGAGCCAAGCGCGATCAAATAAAGCTACCTCACCTGGCGACCATTCTGGCTGGAGCACATCTCCGACCACAAAACCGACTCAGGTCAAAAGCAGCGCACAGCAACAGAGCTTAGCGCCGGCCAAAACAAACAACCGTTTTCGGCAACCCAAACAGAGAACAGTCCCCAAATTCTGCGCCAAAGAACAGAGCTTAAGCGACCGAAGCAAGCAGCCCCTCGCTGGCCAACAAACCGGGGCGAACGGAACAAAGTTCTCTAGTGCTCGGCGACCAAGTTAAGCACACCAAAGTGGAGAATTCGACATCGACAACGAGAGTTAGATGCCGCGACACCTGCTCCTAGTGCCCGGCGATTGAGTCGGACAGAAAAAGGATGTTATGATCAAAACAGATGCCCGGGCGACCGAGCCGAAGCATCCTTCGAAGCCCCGCGACCAGCCACATAGCTGACCGCAATTAAAACAAAGTTCCGGCGACCGAAGCCGAGCACCCTTCAAGCTCTGCGACCAATCAAAGCGGTTGGTCACGACCAAAGCGAAGTGTCCCGACAATCGAGCCGAGCACCCTTTACCACTTCAGCGATCGAAAACAGAGATCGGGCGCTGACTAAAGCAACACCCGGCGACCGAGCCGTGTGCCGTCGCGGTAACAAATTCCTGCAATCGGCAATCAACCCGGACGCAGTCGGCGGAGTCGTAAGTAACTCTGCCGAAAAAAAAAAAAAAAAAGAAAGAAGAGGTCGCGACAAAAAAAGAAGCCGTCGCCAAAAAAAAAAAAGAAAAGAGCTGTGACAAAAAGAAGCAAATACCATAAAAGTTCGCGACAAAAAAAAGAAACAAATCGCAGAAAAAAAAAAAAAGAGAGAACAACACTCATTCACACACCGGCACCTCGCACCCGGCGACCGAGCCGAGTGCGCCAGCGCAGGAATTCTGCCCTCGGCGACCAAGCCGGGCTCAACCAAATCAAAATTTCAGCACCCGGCGACCGAGCCGGATGCGACAACAACCTCCGGCGACCGAGCCGGATGCGACAACAACCTCCGGCGACCGAGCCAGATGCGACGATATGAAAAGACAACACCTCGACAACTCGGTCGGGCTCACTCGAAGTAAATTACTCACACCCGACGATCATGTCAGAGGTAATCGCAGCATCCCGGCGACCGAGCCGGAACGCAGCAACCGAAGCACAACTTCAGCACCCGACGACCGAATCGGGTGCGGCCAAAGAGAATCCAGCATTCGCAATTGAGTCGAATGCAACTTGATTCAATTCCAGCACGCGATACGCAAAAAAGAATTGTCGGTTTGTCGCATTGACAAAATGACGTATTACTTAGAGCGAGAGAAAAGAAACGCGAGAGAGAGAGCAAATTCAAAAAAAAAAAAAAAAAAGAGAACGAGAGAGAGAGAGACCCGAGGGAGGAGTTGAAAATGAGAAGAGAGAAAAAGAAGAAGAAAGAGGGAGGAAGAGAAGAAAAAAAAAAAAAAAAAGTGGGTCGACCCCGGCTGACTCGAATTCAATCCGAGGCCGCCGGGAAGAAGATTATACAGCACCTTTGAATTCTGGTTCGTTGAGATATTCTGCCACAAACCGGGGAGGTCGTACTCTCTTTCTCCAGCCACAGCCAACCAATTCGCAGACAGAGACAGTCCTCCAGGTCGCTATCGCAGGTGGTCGCCCAACCCAGAAGCCGAAATCGCAGGTTAACAAACTTCTCAAACTCGCAAGTTGCAGTCTTCTTAATAGCAGGTCGAGCAGCAGAGAGAAGAAGAGAAAAGAGAGAGAAGTGCAATTAGGTTTAAGGGAAGCCGATTAGCCTTCCCAAGAGCACGTCGGAGCTTATCAAGAGGTCCCGAGGTGGAGTTTCATTCAAATTAGAATTCGGTTTAGGGAAATCCATAAAAAAGGGGGGGTCAAATAGAGAAGTGGGGTCCACCATCTCATGCCTTATTAAACCCTTCGACTTCCACCAATTTGAGAGAGAGGACTTGAAGATTATTCTGAAGAGAAGATATCAATCTGCATCAACGAAACGAAATCGCCGAAGCTCTTTCAAGACCGAACCGCATGGAAGCCATCCCGATACCCCTTCTCTCTCTTTTCCCTTCCGCCTCGAGCTCCCTCTCCCTTCCCTTCTCCTTCGGCCCCGATTCTTACGTCTCTCCCCTTTCTCCTCCGGAACAACAGCAGCAAGAACCCGGTTGATCGACCCTTTCATAAGGGATTCGACGACGAATTCCCAAAATCTCACTCACGATGGATTCGCCGTTCTAATCTGTTCGAGCTCTGCCGAAAACCAACATGAATGGGGAAGAGGAAGAGGATTTCGCGACTCCAACCATAGCAGAGCGCCTCGCCCCCTCTATCTCTTTCTCGAGGATGACGAACGGAGTTGCCTAAAGCCAATCGGAGAACGTCGGAAAGCAATCTTGATTTCCATTCCAAAGCTATTCACCACGCTGGAAGAGCCGGACTAATTGAATCGCAGCTCATCAAGTTCTGTTTGACCCGATCCACGAAGGAAGCATCACGAGAGAGCGAGGTCCGAGCCGAAGTCGCCAAGATTGGATACAATTGCCAGAAAAGTCAGCCAATCGGTCGATCCCTTCTGAAACATACGTCAAAATCGATTACAACAGTCAAGAGTGCCGGAGCTACAGAATTCACCAAAATCATTATAACTACCTTCGATGAGGCCTCGAAGTATCTTCGGGCTACATTCGAACAACTCCTCAATTCAGGTATTCATCGTCTCTCCATACCATGAACATGCTCAGATGTATGTTCGATACAAAAAAAAAAAAAGAAAAAAAAAAAAAAAAAAAAACAAACAGCTCTAAAACAAAGAAGAGAGCCAAAAAAAAAAAATGAAGAAAAGAAAAGAATGAAAAAAAAAATATACAAAGTGTAATGAAAAAATAATGATGTCCTAAAAAAAAAAAGAGGACGAGGAAGAGCAAGACACAAAAAAGATAAACGATCCTAAAAGAGTAAGAGGATCAACAAAAAAAAAAAAAAAAAATGATGTGTGTGGTCGTGTGTGTTGTGTTCTTCGGTTTGAAACTTGTTCGTTCCTCCCGAATCGAACAAGTCTCGAAAAATCAATAATCTGTATGCACCAAAATGTGCATCGCCCAAATTCGATGAGTCCAAAGAACCCATCGATCCACCAAACAACGATCGTGGGTAGGCTCTATTCATCTTCAAAGTTCATCGTTGCAGCCCATCGCGAAGTCCGGTCGCGATCGTCACGTCATCGACGCGATCGGCGTCTTCGTCGCCAGAACGGTCGAGTCGGCGTTCGTCGGCATGCTTCATCGACTCACCGCCCACCTCAAGAATCCACAAACCGTCTCCGGTCTTTAACGGAAGGAGAGAAAGAGGGACCACGATCCCGGTCTCCCTCCTCCCCTCTTCTTCCTCAATGTCACCAGCCAGAAAAGAGGATCACGATCCCCTTTCCCGGGCAACATCTCTCACGGGCCGCTACAAATAGCCGGAAGTTCCCCGCCCGGGGGTGAAGAAAAATTGATTCAAAAGGATATCCCGACGAGTGAAGAACTCTCTCCCTCTTTCAAATCGAAGGACTCAAATTCCTTCTGGAGGAGAAGCTCTCTCACACGAGGTTCTCATCAAACCATCGGCCAAGCAATTGCCGTTTCGTCGCTCTACAGAGTTCAACCGGGCAGCTCTACACGTTCACGGCAGCGTCACAAGTCGATACACGGAGCACAAATACCTCCGTCCGAATCGACAAAAGCCACAACAGATCGTGCACACTTTCGCTCTCGCTTGACTTGAGTTCGACGTTCGTTCATTCGCGAAGCTTCGACTTCACCAACAATATACGGAGATCGAATCGAGGAGGAAGCATAGGAAACCGTACTCGCATCCCTTGATACGAAAACACACAAATTGTAACACAAAAATTCTCTCATTATTAATCGACATATTCTCTAGGTCGCCTCTTCATGGACGGGCGGATTTTCGGTGAAACAATATATATATATAATATATAAATAATAATAATAATAAAAAATAAAAAATAAAAAATCTGCGGGTAGGGTTAGGGCAAACCCAACCTAACTCGAGGTCGGGTTACCCGAAAACCCGACCCGATGCCCACATAGATGTCGATAGCCTTGACTAGATTGATGGGACAATTTGGTTGAATCGTTTTAACTTGACTAAGTCATGGGTCATATAGACTTTCAATGAACGAGGGGATATCTCCCCTCTTTTCCCTAAACTAGGGTCCCCTCTCCACTCCCTCTAATAACATTAGACAAATGCAACAAAGATGGTAAACTCCATCATCAATTAAAAATACTAGTTATGAATCTTAATTTTGCAATTGCATTCACTACAACCATAGATACCACATTTAGGAAAGGAAATAAAATAAAACAAAACAAAATAATCCAATACACTAGAATAATGTTACAATTAACGGTAGTGGACCATGTATATATATATATATCTAATCTAAACACTTCAATATATGCTTCTAACCACTATTTTAAAAACCGGACCGGCCGGTCCAACCCGGTTGAACCAGAACCGGAGGCCAATCCGGTTCTTATTGACTCTGCCCGGTTCTCTGTAATTAACAATAATTTTGTCTTTTTACCTATAATAATATAACATATTTATAAAGTATAGAGGATAATATTTAATGGTTGAACTAATATTTAATATTGGTCCAACCCGGTCTAACCAGGTTCAACCAAAACTGAACATACTGCCGGTTCGGTTTTTAAAACATTGCTTCTAACCAAAATTTTCTCTTAGTTAATTCATGTATAAATACGATACTTCTGGATATTTGGCCGTTTAAAATTGTAGTAACTTTGTATAAAAAATCTTTTATAATCTTTGTTTAAGTGTAGCACACGTATCGCAAATCTCAAGGCAGAGAACTCCGTCGAGTTTCAATTGCCGAGAATCGGCAGTTTCTCGCGTGGTGGATGAGGAGTTAGTGGCCAAGTGGTGTGGTGCTGCAAGTGCCAGATGCGCCAAATGCGCCAAATGCTGGTGGCAAAATGGCAGACTCTTATCAGCTGCATCGGTTGTTTTTCTTACTTTTTCCCTCATCTCTGATGGATAACGTTAACAATACAAGGTTTCACTTGGATGAGAAGGAACTCGCTTGCCAATGACACGTTGATTGACGCTCAAATCTATAGAGAGATGTTACCAACAAAGCCAATGAACATGAACGGGACTCCATGGCCCAATGGATAAGGCGCTGGTCTACGGAACCAGAGATTCTGGGTTCGATCCCCAGTGGAGTCGAAAATATTCAAAAAAATATATATTTCTTATTTTAAATTTTCGTTTCACTGTACGGCAGCAAAAGGAAAAGATCGAAACGCCATAGATCATTAAACTGTTACAGTGTCGAGTCTGTCGACTGGAGCGTTCCCGCGCTGAGGAGGACGCCGATGGAAGGCGGAGAAGCTCATGTTCACTAATCACTGATACGAAGGGATCGACGGCGTTTGGGTGGTCTCTGAAGCACGATTTGATTTCGAAGAGAGATCCATCGTTCGTGTTATACACCGATGTTGGAATTCTTTAAGATTTTAGGGCTTCGATTATCTGATTCGCTATCCGATCTCATGATTCTCATCAGAATGGTTAGAATAAAAGGTCAGTATGGCTGATCTACCATCTCTTTTGCTTCTTCTACTTCAGCAATTATTTGTATTGTCGCTTCCCTTCTGCAGCCTCTAGGTTCCATTTTCTGGCTCTGGTTGTTATCCTCTCTATTCTCTAATGTTCATGCCTTCTGTAGCATCGCATCCTTTCCTTCTCATCAAACTCATTTGCCCCTTTCGACAGACATATGGACGATTTCATCGAGTTTCTGATCTACGTTATTTACAAGATCTGAATACAAATTCTATGGTTTTTTTTTTCTTCTGATATGGAAATAAACAGAGCTCTTAGATACTACCCCTCGGACAAGTCCAATGCGGTCTAGACAGAACCATAAGACTAAATATTATGTTATTATCTCACAAGGGCGGGCGAGAAAGTTCCAGATTCATAGCAGCATGGCGCTCTGCTATTTGAAGATTTCTGACATTAGCCCACGTTTCAGATTTGGCCCTAGAGAACAAGCAGATTGGGGTCGGAGACTTGAATTGCAGATGTGACATCCAACCAATCCGTTCCAGCTAATCTTCCTCTGTTACCAAATCCATTATAAAAAACAGTTCAAATTCGAAATTCAAACCATCAATCAAGTAAAGAAGATGTCGACATTTGGCATGGCATGGCAGAATGGCCGGATCAAAGTTCATAAATCTACTCTCGAGCGATTTGAAGAAAAATAAGCCCTGCAGATTTAATTTACAGAAACTGTGGCCGGCAGGAGCGATGATGTCTAGCTTTTAAAAAGGAGTCGGAGAAAAGGGTACTGAGGAAAAGCGAGAAGCCATTGTCGTCTAGTAAAACCCATTTTATTGGAACTGTATATGGGCTAATATGATATTCTGATCATCGCCATTGATGGGAAATCGAACTAGAACGAGAATCCACAGAAACTCAAAACAGTACTAATGTCCGACTGGGAGTCTAAGAAACCTCCCATCACAAACAAACTAGCACCCGACCCAAAACGATTCCAACCTACAAAGAGGGAAATTTCCCGAGTTGGAGCTCGGGTTGATGCTTCTGGGTCCGCTTCTTCCCGGCGGTGTAGCAGAAATCCTTAAGGACGGTGAGCTCGTACGGCGAAGTGTCGGTGGCGAGCCACTGCTCGACGGTGAAGAGCTGCTGGTTGCAGGGAATGTGGGGGCCGGTGGAGGTGACCTCGACGTAGTTGCAGTACCACCCGTGGCCGGAGCCGGTACCGTCGGAAGTCAGATTCATGTAACAGACGGGCCCGTCGAGGCAGCTCCCGCGGCCGCTGAAGATGTCGAGATTCCCCCTCTCGAAGTAGTCGTGGTCAGGACCCATGAGCCCTCCCCAGGCCTCCAGATTCGGGATCTCCACGGAGGATCCCCAGTAGTCGCTCAGGGTGAGGCTGATGGTCGAGTCCGTTCCGCCCTTGATGATCGATCCCGTGCGGGTGTAGACGGTGTAGACGCACTCGTCCTTCTGCAACAAAATGCACGAGTATAAGCATCGGAAAGTAAACGCTACAGAAATATAAATAAATAAATGGAGGGTTTTGGAAGAGTGATTACAGCAGATCGAGCGAGGAAGGGACTGCAGGCAATGACGGAGAGGAGGACGATGAAGATGGGTTTGGCTGCTAACATCTTCGCTTCCTCTGGAAAGATCTCTCGAATGATTCCCGTCGGGTTCTGGTTCTCCCGATTGGGAGGATTTTATAAAGTCTCGCAGAAGAAGACCTCGCTGGACTTGTGGCCATTCGGCCTTCGCGTTTCGCGCGTGGGGCCTGTCCATGTGTTGAACACTAAACGCTAAGTAGTAGATTGGTGAAGGACTATAGTCTGTGGACGACTTTACTAGTACATGTTACTATATAGCTGAAATAAAGTATATACTATTATTTTATTTTTTATTTTTTATTTTATCGTCGAATCAATGTTTTTTGAAACGGACCGGCCATCAAACCATTAGTATGTCTGGTTTTGGGCAAAGTTAGACCAGGTTAGACCAATAGTTCAGACCATTGGATATTGTACCCTATAATTTTTTGTAGATATTTAATATTTTTATACTTAAGTTACTCGAATGACTAACTAATTAAGAAGTTTTGAAAATGAAATAATAGATAAAAAATAATGTAAACATTAAGCTCATGGCCTTGCCATCATTCTACCTTTTGAATACCATGGCCATGGAAGATTTGAAAAGGACATTTAATTGGGTTAGACACAATTATTCTATAAAAGAAGCCGAAAGACACTTTTTCTAGTAGATGCAATATGACTAGGTAGATGGTGTGTTGATTGTTGGCATTTACCTCATCTTATTTTTTTCTTTACAGAGGGGTATTGTGTGAATCTCAATATATGAAGCCAAATATTTATTACTGTAGATTTTATTAAAATTAGTGTATTCTATATGTATTTTCTATTAATCATTTATCTTTATTATTATTATTATATTATATATTTTTTATTTTGTGTTTCACGATACCCCCTTTTGGTTTTTAGGGGTAAAGAAGAGGCGAACAAAAACGACGGTGTATTAATATCAGGAATCGAAGGGTCTGAAGAAGGAAGCCGGTCGTTCGCGCCACTGGTAATTGTAACTTGGTTTCTTATTTCGTCCTTCAACTCTGGAGATCGAGTCTTGGTTCGGACTCTGGAGCTCGAGTCTGGAGAACTGGAAGTGTGTTGGACTGGTTGTTCTTCTCGTCTTCCTTCCACAGAGAGAGAGAGAGAGAGAGAGAGAGAGAGAGAGAGAGAGAGAGAGAGAACCGAGTCAGTCACCAATCCTGTAAGTTCCTTCTTCTGCTTCTCGATCGATCCATTTATCCGCTCTCGTGCATTGGTTTACCGACAGAGACCGGCCCCGATTCCCTCCATTTATTCCCGCAATTCACGTTATACCAAGATGTGAAGCGAGGTTCTGGAGATACTATTACCCGTCCTTATGTTCCTCCTGAGAAAATGGGTACTGACCAGTATAATATATACTATGTGGTGGACAATACTGTACCAGTGTATTAGACTGTTTTGTTAATTAACTCTCAGTTTATTGCTCCTAAAAGATCTTTAAACTCTAGGATTATAGCATGTACTGAAACAATCGTCTGCCAATAAAAACGTTTATTTCTTTTGTTTTCTTAATTAGCGTGTTGTTAGACTCTCTTGCCCAAATATGATACTGGGATTCATGGAGGTATATATGCTCGTTGAGAGATGCAAGGATGGTCGGTACGTTATTGGATTACTAAATGAATGTCTAGCGTACGGAGGGATTGGTATGGTGGCGTGAAATCTTTGAGTAAAAACGAGATCAAATAATTTGCACGTAATATGATTTGTAGAGGCCGTTTGAGTGAGAGCATTGGAACTTTTAGTTTTATTCTCAGGTCGTGTGTTAATTAATGTGAGTATGAATTCATCCTATTCTCTTCCTCTGTGTTTTCTAATTTGACGGACGCCCACGCCCAAACTTTCTCTATCATCAGTGCAATGTTATTTTCCATGTGAGTACGAATTCAAGTTTCAGAGTGCCTCAATTAAAGCAATTGCAATTCATTTTTCCAGGTTCTGCTTTCTATTCCTTCACCTGTCTGTTCATAGTCTTTCCTCAACTTATTGTCTGTCCACTGCCATGGAGGTTAATTATGGAGAGTTTTAATCTTTTGCTCTGTTAACTGCAATCTGATTTGGTACTTGACTGGCCCGCTCAATCAATCCACTACAAGAGGGAGTTGTTGTTGATACGTTTGGTAATTGCTACTATATATATAAACAAACCCTTTTGTGCTTTTTCAGTTTCAAGTTTCAAAAGGAAAGCATGCATGGAGTACTCTTTCAGAAAGACAGTGAGTGCCCAACTTGTTCATTTATAATCAAGATTTTTTATAGAAAATCGATCTTCTGACAACGAGTCAGATCAGGCTATTTCTTGGACATATATAGGTGGGTCGGAATTCCAAAAACCCGAACCTGACCAACCTTAATTTGAAAGCTTACCCGACCGTGTTATTTGGAGCTTCAAGTCATAATTAAGGAACAGTTATATGTACTTGTATCCTTTACAATCCAATAAAATGAGAACCTTGTCTTTTCAAAATTAATGTCAGTTTTGGATGGCACTTAGTTAAAAATGAAATTGATAATTGTCAACTTTGACAACAGACTGCCTTTCTTTTCTTTTTTTACATTGTTGATTCTGATTTTTTCTCCTTTCATTAATCTTTTCATTAATCCTTTGTAAATATTAAAAGCTATCCTCCCACAATACAGGTTGGCCAGTAGTTCACGATTGAAGACCAAGATTTTCATTGACGGAGTCCAAGAAATGCCCCTTTATTGCCAATGGAGTTACTAAAGGACGAGGAAAAAACGTCCATGGCAGAGAGTTTCAATGTTTGAAAGTTTGAAACAGCAGAAGGTCAGTCACGGCATCAAATTATAGTTCTAAGGTGTCGGGAACAATCACGTAATTAACCATTGAATTCATATATGGTAAGTACATATAAGATCACTATATTCAGATCGGCGACAGCGGTCTTATTCAGCTAACCGACGTTGATATTCCAGCCATCTCCTCTCCTCAAAAGAAATGTTGGTACGCATGCATATGTAGTATCTACAACTCAGAAATGATTAGCATAAATAGAAGGGACACAACTCCTCGATCATTGCATATATATCCATTCGATCTTAATTTGCTTGGAGATCTGGTATTAGTTAATTAATGATCATGATGGAGGCCCTGAGTAGTACTGGAATGGTACTCGTAGCCCTTGTATTGGGTCTGATCACGACGACCTTGATGTTGTTCGTGTTCCCCGGCGCCGGACGAACGAGGCCGCGGGCGGCAGACGATGAAGTGAAATATCCTCCTGAAGTCCCCGGGCGGTGGCCTCTAATCGGTCACCTCCACAGACTGATGGACGAGAAGGTGCCGTTGAGTAAAACACTGGGCGAGTTCGCGGACAAACACGGCCCCTTGGTCACGTTCTGGATCGGCGTTCATCGGACCGTGGTGGCCAGCACTTGGGACATGGCCAAAGAATGCTTGGCCACCAACGACCGAGCCCTCGCGAGCCGTCCGGCGATCGCCGCCGGAAAGTACCTCTCCTTCAACTACGCCATCTTCGGGTTCTCCCCCTACGGCCAATACTGGCGGGAGACACGCAAAATCTCCACCCACGAGCTCCTCTCCGCCCGTCAGCTCGACCTCCTGAAGCACGTCCGTTCCACCGAGGTGGAGTTGGGCTTCAAAGATCTGTACGCGCGGTGCGGGACGAGACGAGATTTCCAAACGATCCAGATCGACCTCAAGGACTGGTTCGGGGACTTGGCCTTCAACAACGTGGTGATGACGGTGGTGGGGAAGAGGTACTTCGGCGCCAACGTCAGAGCAGAAGAGGCGGCGGAGGCGAAGAAGTTCCAGCGGGCCATTTTCGATTTCTTCCCGCAGAGCGGGAACCCCATCCCCTCCGACGCCGTTCCTTTCTTGGAGTGGTTCGATATCGGGGGTCGCATCCGTGCCATGAAGAAGACTGCCGGGGAGATGGACTCCTTCGCATCGGCCTGGTTGGAGGAACGCCGCCGCCTTCGCAGACTCGCTGGCGACAATTACGGCCCCGATCGTGACTTTCTCGATGTCATGTTGACTCAAGTCACGGGTAAAGCCCAACTCTTCGATGGTTACCATCCGGACACAGTCATTAAGGCCACTGTTCTGGTAATTAATTCTTAATTCGTCTTAATCGCTCGTCTTAATCGCACATACATCATCATATTTGTTTCTATTAATGATATAAATGATAATTTGCAGACGATGATCCTGGCTGGGACGGAAACAACTTCAATCGCCCTGACATGGGTCGTTTCGCTGCTCTTGAACAATCGTCACGTATTGAAGAAAGCTCAAGAGGAATTGGATGCTCAGATCGGCAACGAAAGAGAAGCAACCGAGTCAGATATCAAGAACCTGCCGTACCTCGGGGCCATAGTCAAGGAGACGATGAGGCTCTACCCGGCCGTGCACGTCACTGCACCCCATGAAGCCATGGAAGACTGCGTGGTCGGCGGCTACAAAATCCCCGCGGGAACTCGCGTCTTCGTCAACATGTGGAAGCTGCAAAGAGACCCGAGTATCTGGCCGGACCCTCTCGAGTTCATACCGGAGAGATTCCTCGGAGAGAAGGCAGACTTGGATATTGCGAGGGGACACAATTTTGAGCTCCTGCCATTTTCGGCCGGCCGGAGGATGTGCCCCGGCGGCCCCTTCGCCCTCCACGTCCTGCACTTGGTGCTCGCCCGTCTCCTCCACGAGTTCGATCTGAAAACACCGAATGATGAACCGGTGGATATGACGGACGCTCCTGGTCTTACGATTTCCAAGGCCACGCCGCTTCCAGCTCTCCTCACTCCCCGTCTCCCGAAGAAACCCTAATTAATCTTCATGAGTTTGCTTAATATTGCTCATTGTTTAATGAGATTTGAAGTGTTTATCAAATAAGTAATGATTCTCTTCAATCTTACAATATCATATTGTATTAATTAAGTGTCCGACAATGAATGAATAATAACACCGATTTCCATGTTCTACGAAAACTTCTTCGACATTATGAGATTCAATTCGCATTGTACAGGACAAAATACTATAAAAAATGAAGGAAAAAACAGAGGAAATTTTTATTTCTTTCAAGCGCGTAATTTATAACTAAAACAGTTCCTATCTTCTTCCGAATCAATAATAGTTTCCGGTGGCTTCCCCAATTCTATATTCCCCTCAACTGACGTCGCCTTATTATTCATTGCTGCCTCAACATCTTCCGAGACAACATAAACGAAATCGCTTATTCATTGCTGCCTCAACTTCTTCCAAGACAACATAAACGAAATCGCTCTCTCCGTGGTCGTCATGTTCTTCGGCTTCTTCTTGGGCTTCTTCTTGAGCTTCTTCTTCGGTTTCTTCTTGGGCTTCTGCTTCGGCTTCTTCTTCGACTTCTTCTTCGACTTCTTCTTCGGCTTCTGCTTCGGCTTCTTCTTCGACTTCTTCTTAGACTTCTTCTTCGGCTTCTTCTTCGGCTTCTTCTTCGGCTCCTGCATCGACCGGAGACGACCCACATTCCTCTTCCCCATTAATCTTCTCTGCTACGCCCTCATGTCCGCTTTCTTCTACGTAAGAGTTCATCTTCGTCTTTTACCTTCACCTCATCATCATCGGCGAGTCTCGAAACCGCTGCACTATCCACGATTAATGTAGGCTCTGAAAAGTCCCCAGCCAGTTTATCATAGATTGTCGTCGTCACCGTAAAGCACCCACCTGCGAATAATCTTCCTTTCAAGATGAGTAGGTAAAAGAAAAGCCCAGAAAGCAAATTAAAATCCCCCAAAAAGTGATATTGCAGCCAAAAAAAAAAAACAGCGTACTGGTCGGTGGTGCATTATCTGACTCGCCTTTCAGGCATCGGAACAATGTCTCAGCTCCGGCAGGTCCGCCGTGGACGATTTGTTTAACTCCTTCGTAGAGGAGTAGGTCGGACAAGGAATCGTCGTCGGCGATTAAGAGGGAACCGAGGCCGTAGTATCCCAAGAAGAAAACAGGGTAGATAGCAGCGCACACCCATAATTGCCACGCGTTGTGGCGCCAAAGCATATGCAGTAAGAAAAAGAAATTGCTTACGAGAATGACTTCAAAGATGGCCATGGCGGATTTGATAGCGATTTCGTATGCGGGAGCCATGGCAGCTGATTTCAAAATTTGCTGAATCAAACGGGTAGGGTACGTCTCTCTCTCTAGATCTCTCTCTAGATCTCTCTCTAGATCTCTCTCTCTCTCTCTAATATTTAAAAAGAAAAAACATATTTATCAAGCTAGGGGGGGCGTTGCGCGAGAATCGAACTCGCGACCTCTCGCACCCGAAGCGAGAATCATACCTCTAGACCAAACGCCCGATGCATGATAGCCAGATTTATACGGAATTAATTTTTGATTAAATTCCGTTATTAAAACACTTGATTCATAGATTAATATTCGAAGAAGAATGTCGGAATCATACCTATAAATACTTGTAATTCTGAATTTTTAAAATTTGGATTTATTTTAAAATTGTGATTAATTACAAGCAATAGTAAGCTTTTGGTCCGGAGTCCTTAAAAATGATCAGTACTGGAATAATATATATCAGTTTCACGAAAAGATTAATTTGATTGATTTTCAAAATGGGTTACGATCTAGCTAGAATATTAACCTCATATATAGTACTCTTCGTCTCCGGCCCCGGCAGTGGCGCCGGCAATTCTCTCTCCACCTAGCGCGAAAGTCATCGTCAACGTAGGTGGATATATATGGAGGTTTTGTTACATGCATGCATGCATCGCCATGATAAATCGTCTCCAAAGTATATCCTACTCAGTCTCAGTATGGAATTGATGAGTCTTGACGTTCAATTAAGGCTTCTTAATTAGTTCTTACGTAAAACTTGTAAGTTAAAACTTTTATCTTTATTTTATTCATAAAAGTACTTTCTAATTTCTATGCTATGTTTTTAGTGACGGGTAATCAGTTGCTTTCCAAAATTGAAAACATGGCCGTCACCTTTTTATATATTTTTCAGTCCGGAATTCAATTACGTAATACCGTCTGGCACAAAAAAATATATAAGAAAGTAGTAGGATGACAATTGCAAGTTTGCAACAAGGTGGCATCTATATTATATTATATTATTTTCTATTATTTTATATTATTTTATATTATTTTATTTTATTTTATTCTGCAATTAACTAATTAGGTCGCATCTACGTACTATGCCCATGGAGACTAATTTGAAGTACCTGTCTCTAAGTGGAGGGAGTGTCATGCTCTGATCCTCAAAAGTTAAAACATATCATATCAGTCAATTCATGGATGATCCTCAATATATATCTGCTCCACAAATGCATGCATTAGAACGACAACTTTGGAAGTAATTATATTTACAAATTAAGTACACCTTGGTGGAAAATTACTATTATCTTTTTCTGATCACACGACTAGATATTTCCCATGCTTTATATATATAAATCACATGCATCAGTCAATTTACGGATCCTGCAGATCAGGTGGATAGTCGAATTAAGGTTCGTGAGTGACTTTTGTACGTTGTTTTGTAAGGAAATTTTTTATCTAAAGGCATAACAAGAATCAAGATGGTTAGCGAGAGAGGTAGGCAAGTGCGAGATCGAGTCAGAGTAATTGGGGTTTTTATTTGTTGATTGATCAGGTACAGATTGCAAATATATATTGCTAATCCCATGAAGCTTTTTAAATTTTGACAGTAAAACAACAATTAATATTGCTAATACTTCCTGTTAATTAATCACATACTATATACTTGTTTTTAATTAGTGTCAACTGGTACTTTTCAGTTTCATGTTATAGAATTGGGGAGGCTGCGCCTGCGTTTGACGGTCAATGTCTCAGTATATAATTAATTAACATGAGTAGTCTTCTTAATTCCCCTCCTAATTTTTCTAAAATCGAAGCCCTGACCTCCTTGACCCTTTTATTTCTCAGGATCCAGAATTTTCTTCTCGTGCAATGTAACATATATACCCACCAGTTCCACTTACCTTCCTCCTTAATTTATATATAGTAAAAAAATATAGTTCGAAGACTTAAATTCAACATATAATTACGTGTTTGAAAAAAATAATAATACATAAATGAAGTTCTAAACCTTATATATATTCAACATATAATTAAGTGTTTGAAAAGAAAAATACAAAATTATAGTTTGATCGAAGCCTTATATTCAACATATCTATAATTAGGTCAAGTGTTTGAAAGAAAAAACTCTATCGGGGGGTGGCTCGCCCGGGATTTGCTCCGAAATGGGGTGTTTCGGAGCAAAACCCACAACCTATGGGAGACCGTCCACGCACGGGGCGGGCGTGCGGACGGTCTCCCATGGGTTTCCCCTCTGGGTCGGCCACCTTATATCCTGACCCGGACCGACCCGAAATAAAATAGGATCCCGACTCAAAATTTCAATTCGTATTCCCCCCTCCCCCCCTCGATTTTTCATTCTGTCTCTGCAAAAACCACGTACCTGAGGGCTGAACCCTAAACCTTTCCTTGCATCTCTCTGGACTCAGTTGAAGGCAGTGGAGCACATCTCATTCCCCCTCCCCCTACTTTTCTTTGCATCAGCGTGTTTCCTTCGTCGTTCAAGGTAAGGGTCTCGTAACCCTTTTCTCATTCCTCCCTGGATCATTACCCATACACCATCATGCCACGAAAGATCTGGCGGTTCTTTGTAAGTGAAGTGTGTATATATTTGTTCATCTCAATACACAATTGCTAATGTTTGCTGCTTGTTGTGTTGGAAGAGTCATGTCAGGCTAGCTTCAGCTATTGAAAACGCAGAACCATCGAGTTTATTGCTCTTAACCAACTTAATATTGTAGAAAAGTTAATTGATTTTTGTATCTATATCACTAATGAATCTTAAAGCAAGATTTTCTTCAAGACGTACTTGCATGTTGCCTATCGGTCTATAGAATGCTAGACATTCTGCTTTAAAAAAGCATGAGCAAACATTAGGAATTATGTGGTTACTGATTTTTTTGAATTTATTTTCTCTGCCAAGTTACTGTTATCCCAATTGATGTTCTCCATCTAGTACATTGTTGTATAGCTTCAACACAATTATTGTTGAAATATTTTTATTAATTTAAGTTCTTCTTTTATCTGTATACATACACACAAATGATGGTTTTGCTTCTTATGCAGGTCGGTGTAGTTTCAGATTACGACTTGTTAGCTCTAGATTCTATTTCAGGTTTTTCTCAAAACTCTAATCCTGCATTTGGTTCTCTTTGTTTTTTCAAATAGGCCTATATTTGTATGCATACACATGAATGTTGTATTCTCATTATTTGAAATTAAATAAATAAATAATTCTATCTATTGTTAATTTAACTTGAAAGTTCACTCGTGGTGAGTATCTACCTTGATTACAACCCTTTCGTGTTAAAAATATGGTTAAAGTATGATGTGATTGCCTACTGTAATCTGACCTAGGTTATAGTTATTGAATTATTCAGCTTCATGAGTTCCGTCAGATATAAAGTGTTTAAACTCGTATGTAAGCATCTTAAATTTCCACGCAGAGGATGTGCCCCTTGTTTGACTTAAGAGAATTGGACCTATTGAACAAGTGACCTGTGCGGTGAGAGTCAACACAATTTGAGGAAGTTAAGTGACCCTGCCCTTCGACTTCATTCTCCCTCCCCAGCCCTCGACTTTTCTCTCTTCCTCCTGCGCCCGTCGAAAGCCAGAGGTGTCTCTGCGAAAACCAGACGATCTCCGTCGAACACCAGGCCAGGCTTCGAGGACTTCTGCGGGGGTGGGCACGTTCAGACCCAAATGGTAACTTCCTTCATTCTTCTTCCTTTTTTATTTTGGTTGAGTTTCTTTGTTTTGCTCTTTGGGTTTTCGCGACCCGAGTCGGGCTTGTTTCCTCCTGCGATTGAGAAGATTCTGCTTTGAATGGCTGAATCGCTATAGATTATTATTTTTTTTTTTGAAATTCCCATGTATAACAATTTCCCGAATTTACTCACCATATTGATAGCCTTGATGGACACTCCAACACCCGACAATGAGCTTTTTGAAAGTCATAATGAAGTTTGATGGTAATCAAGGTAATTTATCTCCAGTGTAGCATGTGTTAATTGCTTATTCCTTACCCTTTTTTTTTTATTGTTGTTTACCTCTTCTATCTGTCAATTTGTTGATTGTAGTGTTTGGACGTGTTGGACGTGGTCGGTACTTTACATGAAGACGAAGACGTGCTCTGGAAATTTCACAAAAAAAGACAATTTTTTATGTATTTAAAAGCGTTGTAACCATTGTCCATCTAAATTCTGAATTCATGTTGGGATGTGAAGTTTCATTTTTATGTTAACATTGCGAGATCCGGTCAAAATTTTTTCCTTAACACTATTGTTTATTTGTGACATCTAAGCCCTCCTGTGACCCATGCACAGTTCTGTAAATACCATCTTACAGGAATATACTGGACAAAAAACGGTCGGTGTTTGAAGGACGATGTGAGTGACTCATGAGCGGAAGTGAAAATACCAAGTTTGACCTGAAAATACCAGACTAGCTCATACAATACTAACAAGCATTTAGAAATATCGATGTTTATCTGAAAATACCATGTAATACTTCTAAACACCAATAACGTGAAAATACCAACACCTCGAGAGAGCTGAAAATACTATGTTAAACGAGTTGGGAAAAAGACATTGGGAAGAAGACGGTCAGTGTCTGAAGGACGATGTAAGTGACTCATGGGCGGAAGTGAAAATACCAAGTATGACATGAAAATACCAGACTGGCTCATACAATACTAACAACCATTTAAAAATATCGATGTTTCTCTGAAAACACCATGTAATACTTCTAAACACCAATAACGTGAAAACACCAACACCTCCAGAGAGCTGAAAATACCATGTTAAACGAGTTGGGAAGAAGACGGTCGGTGTCTGAAGGACGATGTGAGTGACTCATAGGCAGAAGTGAAAATACTAAGTATGACCTGAAAATACCAGACTGGCTCATACAATACTAACAAGCATTTAGAAATACCGATGTTTCTCTGAAAACACCATGTAATACTTCTAAACACCAATAACGTGAAAACACCAAAACCTCCAGAGAGCTAAAAATACCATCTTTTATTTGAGTTCTGAGTGAAATGGCGCGACCGCGCCATCATAGGGTGCTACCGCACCAAACTAGCGCGACCGCGCCATTTTCAGGCACATTTTTGGCGCGGTCGCGCGAAAGACCAACACATACTTCTGAGCTTGCATGAAAATACCAAGTATGACATGAAAATACCGAACTGGTTCATAGAATACTAACAAGCATTTAGAAATACCAATGTTCATATGAAAACACCATGTAATACTTCTAAACACCAATTACGTGAAAACATTAACACCTCCAGAGAGCTAAAAATACCATCTTACAGAAGTTAACAAGCCAACCGTGGGTGTCAAAAGGACGACATGTGTGACTCATGGGCCGCTGTGAAAATACCAAGTATAACCTGTACTACTTCTGAGCACCAATTACGTTAAAAATACCTAACACCTCCAGAGAGCTGAAAATACCATCTTATAAGAGTTGGACAAGCCAACTATTGGTGTCAGAAGGACATGTGTAACCCTGCGCTAATTTGTAAATACCAGGTGCAAAAAGAAAATACCGGACAGATCTGAAGAATGCTCTTTTGCTTTAACAAGTGCCAATTTTTGCGGTGATAACACCATGTAGTCGCTCTACATACCAATCACACCTTTAAACTAAAATACTATTTGATTAAATTTCAGTAGATAACAAACACAATTGTCTAGTGACAAAATACAAGTGCCAGGCACCTAGTTAACAGTTCAAAAAATAATAAATACAACAGACCTATCCATCCAAAAAACTAATTTACACATTATGGATGTTTGGCAATTTGTCTTCCTTGTTCTCTTGGAGGTGTGCGTCAGAACATAAGGAGCAGTCATGGCCTGACTAGGCTTCACCTTCCTCTTGTAGTGACGGGGAGACGGTTGCTCTGCTACTGGGGCGTCGACTGTGGCTGCAGACTCCATTGCGGCTGGAGCCTCTTCTGTGGCTTGGGCCTCCTTTGGTGCTAGGGCGTCCTCAGCTGCTAGGGCGTCCTCTGCAGCTGGGGCCTCCTCTGCTGCTGTTGGGGCCTCCTCTGCAGTTGGGGCCTCTGGTGCTCCGTCCAGCCTCGCTTGCATGACAGTCATCTATAGTTGTATGTCTTCAATAGTAGCCGCCATCTTACCCACTATACAGTTGACCCCGTCTAGAGAGCTCTCCAAGGTTGCATTCTTCAATTTCAACTGCATGACTTCGTCTTGCAATTGAGCTATAATATGTTCTGCCTGTGGTGGGTGGGTAGCCACCTCTTCCCATTCTTCCCACTCCTCCTACGAAAGGGGATGAGCTATGGTTAGTACACGACCTCCTTAGTTTTGTGAAATAAATAAATCAAATGAAATATTTCATAAGAATATTAACCTGCAAATTTCGGGTTTGCTGGTGAACTTCTTCATATGCCCCACTACGATGCACTTTATTGCTGCCCCACTTAAGTACACATAGAGCCGCCGTGGGATCAACTAGTTTATTAGTGTAAAAGGTAAAAGTACCTAGACGGGACATGGTTTCATAATACCAAACCTACAATATCAAAAAATACAATTAGTAATGTACTAACCATATTATAATCGCACGCATACAATGACCGAGGAGGAAATATAATTACTCACCGTCCACCGCCAAAGCACAACCTGTAAAAGTAGCCATTATTCTTGGCTTTCTTTCGTGACAACTGCAAAACAATGTGTCTGTTCAATGCCTCCCCCATTCGTACTCCTTCAGCCCATTCAGGTCGTCTATGTACCTATACAAGGTGAGCGGGATGCCGTAGTTTGCTTGTGGGAAACACAAAATCAGCAGCAATGGCAGAAACAATTACATATATACAAACTACAAATAACTCAAATAAGAACGATTTTGACATACCCCATTAAGATGCACCGCTATCAAGAGTAATATTTAAAATTCCCCATGACATAATACAGGACAGGGATTGGTTGACCCTTACAAAATAACTTGTGTAGCTTGCAAATAGCATGCTTGTTCCACATGTCCTACAAAAACTACTAGAAAAAACTGAAATGGTGGTGATATATTCATATGGCAGCAATCATCAACAAAGTTTGACAAAAGAAAAAAGAAAAACAAATTAAGAAATGATGCAAAAAAAAAAAAAAATCATATCTCCATTCAAACTATATAAATCCTCACCTTCCATTTTGTACTAATATATCATAATGGTAACAACAAAGAGAAGAAGAAAAAAAAAAATAAGAACAAAAACTCAACAACAAGCAAATTGGCAAAACTGAACCCAGATGAAATACAGATCAGAAGAGTTTTCCTGGAGGCGACTTTTCAATAACAAATATTTTATTCCAAATGGCATTGACCTAAACCTTAAGCACATACATGTAAGCATAATTTGCACAATGTTCTGCAACTTCATAAAATCAATAGCAATATGCTTGTCAACTTTTGCCTCATATGCAAGAGCAAGGCCACGAAATCCACAAAAAATAAAAAACCCTATTTAGCGGAGCCGAAATCCACAAGCATAGTAAAAAAAATAATGTTTGCAGAGATAGAACCGAACCTCCTCCAATATAACCGAACCTCAGAGACAGAGAAAACAGGAAGTCCTCTGGTCGGACGACGGGAAGTCCTCTGGTCGGACGACGAGAAGTCCTCAGGTCGGACGACGGTGAGTCCTCTGTTCCGACGACGGGAAGGCCTGGCTTTGGTTTTAGCTTTTGCAGAGACACCTCTGGCTTTGGCTTTTGATGAACGCAGGAGGAAGAGAGAAAAATCGAGGGCTGGGGAGGGGGGATGAAGTCGAAGAGCGGGGAGGGGGGAATAGGGCGCTGAATGAGGGGGAATGAAGTCGAGGGCTGGGGAGGGAGAATGAAAAAACGCGGGCGGGGAGGGGGGAATAGAAGTCGTGAATTAAAAATTTGGGTCGGGAGTCTAATTCTTTCGGGTCGGTCCGGGTCGGTATAAAAAGTAACCGACCCGGGGGGAAATATATGAGAGACCGTCCGCACGCCCGCCCCGTGCGTGGACGGTCTCCCATAGGTTGTGGGTTTTGCTCCGAAACACCCCATTTCGGAGCAAATCCCGGGCGGTCACCATATATACAGTTACAGAATATTTGTCTCGCCAGTCGTCCATATAATAATTGGAAGACTTCTTCAGTATCGTCAGTGAATGGAGTCTTATTTTATTTTACTTTTTCATCTCAAATGTCAAGAATGGCTGGCCGAATATAATTAATAATTGTTTTTTCTCAGAGAGTTTAGCTCGCTCCCTCCCTTGCTCATGATCAGATCATCCTGAATATTCTTATAAGAAGGTCCTGTGGTCTCATCTTCTCTTCTCCACATCCGAGTGAGGAGCGTTTCAGTTTCACGTAAAAGATCCATCTTTCATTGTTGCATTTCAAAATGACCGGTGAAATATCGGAGAAGAATAATGACCAGTTCGGAGACTGTCTTTCGGGCCTCGGACTGAGTACGTTCATCTGCACGTCCATGTCTCTGAAAGCCGCCATTAAACTGAGAGTATTCGAAATCATATACGCCGCCGGCGCCGGAGCTTCCCTCACGGCCGCGGAGATCGCCGCCGAGATACCCACCAAGAACCCCGACGCCGCCGCGTCCCTAGAAAAGATACTCCGAATCCTCGCCTCCAACTCCCTCCTCACCGTCTCCTACGAGGGCGGCGACGCGGACGGGAAGAGGGTCTACTACGGCCTCTCGAGCTGGGCCTCGACGCTGGCGCCACATGGCGCCGACGGCGTCTCCAGCGCCGCCCACTACCTCCTGCCCACTAACGAGGCCATGGTCGCGGCGATGCACCGGCTCGAGGACGCGGTGCTGGAACGCGGGGCGGTGCCGTTCCAGAAGGTGCACGGGGAGACCATCTTCGAGTTCGCGGAACGGGACGCGGGGTTCGGGAAGGTGTTCCACAACGCCATGAGCCACGCCTCGGCCATGGCCATGGCCAAGGCCTTCGAGGTCTACGACGGGTTCGAGAAGGCGACGGAGATCGTCGATGTCGGGGGAGGCGTTGGCACGTGCCTTTCCATGATCGTGTCCAAATACCCGCACGTACGGGGCATCAACTTCGATCTGCCTTACGTGGTCGCCGATGCACCCAAATTTCCAGGTAAGAAAGACTAATATATACTATCTAATTAATCAAATCAAAGTCGGAATATTAGGTAGAGAATTGATAATAAATATCTTGATTGGTTAGTCTATATGATGGGACTAGCTAATATATTCTATCTATATATGCAAGCAGGTGTCACACATGTAGGAGGAGACATGTTCCAGGCCATCCCAAAAACAGATACCATTTTCATGAAGGTACTAATAAATGGCAAAGTCACTTTTTTTTAATACTCTTTTACATATACTTCCAAAACAAACTTCAATATCTAATTCCTAACGTTGTGGAAACTTTGAAGGGTTCAGATCACCTATTGTGCGCTCTACTTCCAAACAATAAAGCATATTAATCACGGCAAGTCCACCGTTTACTTGAGCGTGTGTTGCACTGCGATTGGATGATCTACCGATCGGAGGTGGAGCGTGCACTATCTGATCTGAACTGAAACTTGAACACAAGACCTCTTACAAATAACTCTGATATATATATATATATATATATAAAACCCTAGCTAATTAACTAGAACGAATATTAAAAACTCGTGGGATCGATGTGTGCTGCAGACAATACTCCATGACTGGAACGACGAGATGTGCGTGAAGCTGTTGCGCAATTGTTGGGAGGCGTTGCCGCCGGAGGGAGGGAAGGTGATCGCCGTGGAATACGTGCTACCGCCGGAGGTCGGAAACGATACTGCATCCCTCGTCGCAACCACCCATGATATCCTGGTGATGGCTTGCTGCCCTGAGGCCAAGGAACGGACATTGAAGGAGTTCGGCCATCTCTCTAAAGCAGCAGGCTTTGCATGGATGAATAACTTCCCTGTTGGGCATGGTGTATACGTCATGGAATTCCACAAATTTATAACTGCTTGAGTTTAATTAATTAATTGTAGCAATTTGTTTTAATTTCGTATGTTGATGATTGTTTGGTAATTTCAGTATGTGCGCATAATTGTAGCAATTTGATCATTACATGACAAATAAAGTGTATCCATAATCGACATTGTCAGAACATCACTGAAATTAGGTTTGTGGTGGCACGCGGTTATGGAAGAAGACACAGACGTACGCCATAGGCACATGATATAGTTCTAATTAATTATAATTAATTAAGCAGTTTAAATTAATAAGAGCTGCCAGGGGTGACGGGTGCAATTAATTGAAACAGTTGGTTTGGTAATTTTAGGTAACGGTTGCTAATTATAATTAATTAGCTCGATGTAGGATATTGTTGAGAGCAGCCAAGCTAGTGTAGTGTGGCTGATTAGCTATTAATATATAATTAATCAGTTCCTCGTTTTTGACAAAAAGAATAAATTTAAAAATAAAAAATAAAACTAAATATCGAAGCTTCACGCGCGGTAAACAAGAAGCTTCACAGTTGCCGAAGTTTCCAGCTGATTAATTGTTACAAAAATGTGCATGCATGCATGGATGGTCGAATTCGGCATGTGCCATATAAATATGCGGCATTCTTCATTAATATATATATATATATATATATATATCAAAGGAGAAAGTAGTGGGATCTTGGATCTTCCCCGGTATATGCATCCATGACTGCGTTACGTACGCTAGCTTCCGAATTAAACTCTGCCTAATTGTTGGCGTAACTCGATCTTCCTTATTATATTATCGGCACAGCTCGCTCTAGGCTCTAGCTTCTCCCCTCCGCCGCCCATTCCTTTCTTTCCTTTTGCATGGACTGATGAGAGAGATGCATGGATTGATCAGAGAGATGCATGGATTCAGAGATGCCTCAGCTAGCTTCTCTGTTAATTTCTCCTTTCTGCTTTCTGCCACTATCTTTCAATGGTGTTATTAAATTCTTCTGCGTGTTGTCCTTACTGACCTTTTTCCTTCTTTTTTTTTTGAGGAATACCTTTTTTCTTCTTTTGTTTTCTCCGTCCACTACCATAATGTAATTAATTTGCAGGTTCGTCTCACCGTCTCCGCCTCTCCGGTCTTTCGTCTAATCTCTATCCTTATTCCTGCACCCGCACTTTTGACGCCTACGATCAAATTAAGTTCTTCGTCTATGCATGCATGCATCCGCCCTCATTTGCTGAAACCAAAATTCGAGTAGTACTGGAATTTATAAAATCGATATATACAGGACGGAGAACGCTCGGAAGGAGGAAGGAAACGGACGCGGAGTTGGATAAAAATTACCTGCGAAATTAAGGCTATTGAGAATATCAGAACGACGCCGAGTCCTCTCTTTCCAGTCTCTCTCTCTCTCTGAATTAAGAGGAGGCTGCTTGAGGAGGCGGCAAAGGAAATTAAAATTATAAATAAGCAGTGCTAAAATCAATTAGAAAAAGTGGGGGGCGTTGCGAGAATCGAACTCGCGACCTCTCGCACCCGAAGCGAGAATCATACCACTAGACCAAACGCCCGTTCTGTCCAATGCATGATCAAAACATATGTTAACAGTAAATCTTCAAAATCAAAGTTCTAATCACTTAATTAACTAATTAAAGAAATATCTTAATTAGTCCGCATTAGTTCGAGCATGTTCAGAGCAATTATTTAATGAATTTTTATAAGGAAATTTTTTGAAAATTTATTCGTGAAGGCTCTATAGTAAGGATTTTTAGGAAAGTTTTTGACAAAAGGCTATAGTAAGGAATAGTATGCATTTTTTATGAAAAATTATGAGAGAGAAATTTCAAAAATTAATGAAAACCCATTTGTAAGGAATTTAAAGGAAAAATTTCTACAGAATGCTATAGAGACGGAATTTGAAGAAAAATCTCAAATGAAGACTATATTAAGAGTTTTTTATGAAACATTTCCAGAGTGGACAAAAATATGAAAAATTAATGAAAAACCATTTATGAAGCCTATAGTAAGGTAATTTTTTGAATTTTTTTTTCTTGAAGGCTATATAAGGGATTTGGAGGAAACCTAACGACTGAATTTATAGTTAGGGAATTTGAAAAAAAATAAGAAATGAAGGCTATAGTAAGGGTTATTTAAGAAAAATTGTGAGAGTAGAAAACAATTTCAAAAATTAATAAAAAACCATTTGAGAAGGCAATAGTAAGGGAATTTTTTGAAAATTTATTCTTGAAGGATACAGTAAGGGATTTGAAAGAAATATTTTGACTTAATGCCATAGGGAGAGAATTTGAAGAAAAATCTCAAACGAAGGCTATAATAAGGATTTCTTATAAAAAATTATGAGAGTAGACAAAAATTTCAAAAAATATGAGAGTTCACAAAAATTTAAAAAATTAAATATAAACCATTTTAAAATCCTCTAGTAAAGGATTTTTTTGGAAATTTATTCGCGAAGGCTATACTATGTGATTTTAAAAATTAACCAAAAACCATTTGTCAATGCTATAGTAAAGAAATTTTTTGTAAATTTATTTGTGAAGGCTATAATAAGTGATTTTGAGGAAAATTGTTGACCGAAAGCTGTAGTAAGGTAATTTGAAAAAAAATCACACATGAAGGCAATAGTAAGGGTTTTTTATGAAAAATTATGAGAGTAGACAAAAATTTCAAAAAATAAATAAAAACCTTTTCCCAAGGCAACAGTAACCGAATTTTTAGAAACTTTATTCGTTAAGGTTATAATGAAGGATTTTGTGGAAAAAGTTTGACAGAAGGCTATAGTTAGGGAATTTAAAAAAAATCACAAATGAAGGCTATAGAAAGGGTTTTTTAAGAAAAATTAAAAGAGTAGATTTTTTTTAAAAAATTAATGAAAAACCTGTTGTGAAGGCTAATGAGATTTTTTTAAAAAAATTATTCTTGAAGGTTATAAAGAGGGATTTGGAGGAAAAATTTAGACAGAATGTTATAGAGAGGGAATTTGTAGAAAAATCTCAAATGAAGACTATAATTAGGGTTTTTTATGAAACTTTTTGAGAGTGGAGAAAAATATAAAAGATTAATGAAAAATCGTTGATGAAGGCTATAATTAGGGAATTTTACGAAGATTTATTCTTGATGGTTATAGTAACGGATTTAAAGAAAATTTTTTGACTGAATTCAATAGAGAGGGAATTTCAAGAAAAATCTCAAATGAAGACTATAGTTAAGGTTCTTATATGAAAAGTAGTTGAGAGGACCAAAATATAAAAAATTAATGAAAAACCATTTATCAAGGAAATAAAAAGGGATTTTTTTGTAGATTTATTCGTAAAAGATATAGTAATGGATTTGGAGGATAAATTTTGATAGATGGCAAAAGTAAGGAAATTTGAAAAAAAATCACAAAATAATGCTACTAAGGGTTTGTTGTGAAAAATTATGAGAGAATACAAAAACTTCAAAAATTATGAGAGTACACAAAAATTTCAAAAAATAATGTAAAACCATTTCAGAAGGCAAAATAATAAGGCAATTTTTTGAAAATTTATTCATGAAGGCTCATTGTAAGGACTTTTAGGAAAAATTTTGATAGAAGTATATAGTAAGAGAATTTGAAAAAAATTCACAAAAGAAGGTTATAGTATGGATTTTTTATGAAAAATAAAGAGAGAAAAAAATTTCAAAAATTAATGAAAATCCATTTACGAAGGCTATTGTAAGGAATTTGAAGAAAAATTTTTGACAGAATGCTATCGTGATGGAATTTGAAGAAAAATCTAAAATGAAGACTATATTAGGAGTTTTTTATGAAACATTTTCAGAGTGGACAAAAATATGAAAAATTAATGAAAAACCATATATGAAGCCAATAGTAAAGTAATTTTTTGAAATTTTTTTCTTGATGGCTATAATAAGGGATTTGGAGAAAACCTAACGACTGAATTCTACAGTAAGGGAATTTGAAAAAAATCTCAAATGAAGGCTATAGTAAGGATTATTTAAGAAAAATTGTGAGAGTAGAAAATAATTTCAAAAATTACTAAAAAACCATTTGTGAAGGCATTAGTAAGAGAATTTTTTGAAAATTTATTCCTAAAGAATATATAGTAAGGGACTTAGATGAAACTTTTTGACTTAATGCTATACTGAGGGAATTTGAAGAAAAATCTCAAATGAAGGCGATAAATAAGGGTTTTTTACGAAAAATTATGAGAGTATACAAAAAAGTTAAAAAAATAAGCGTTGACAAAAATTTCAAAAATTAAATAAAAACCATTTCAAAATCCTTTAGTAAAGGAATTTTATGGAAATTGATTGATGCAGGCTAGAGTAAATGATTTTGTGGAAAAATTTTGACCGAAAGCTATAGTATGGTAATTTTAAAAAAATCATAAATGAAGGCTATAGTAAGAGTTTTTTTACGAAAAATTATGAAAGTCAAATTTTTTTTTAAAAATTAATGAAAAACCATTTGTAAATATAATAGTAAAGAAATTTTTTGTAAATTTATTCATGAAGGCTATAATAAGTGATTTTGAGGAAATTTTTTAACGAAAAGCTATTATAAGGGAATTTGAAAAAAAATCACAAATGAAGGCAATAGTATGGGTTTTTTATGAAAAATAATGAGAGTAGACAAAAATTTCAAAAAAAAAAGAAAAACCATTTCAGAAGGCTATGAATAAATATTATTCATTAAGGCTATAACGAGGGATTTTGTGGAAATAGTTTGACGGAAGGCTACAGTAAGGGAATTTGAAAAAAATACATATGAAGGCTATTGTAAGGGTTTTTTATGAAAAATTAAAAGAGTAGAAAAAATTTCAAAAATTAATTAAAAACCTGTTGTAAGACTGGGAATTTTTTGAAAAATTTGTTCCTGAAGTATATTATTTGGAGGAAAAATTTCGACAAAATGTTATGGAGGGAATTTGCGGAAAAATATCAAATGAAAACTATAGTTAGAGTTTTTTTGAAAATTTTTGAGAGCAGAGAAAAGTATAGGAGATTAATGAAAAATCGTTGATGAAGGCTATAATTAGGGTATTTTCTGAAGATTTATTCTTGAGGGCTATAGTATGGGATTTGGAGGAAAATATTTGACTGGATTCTATAGAGAGGGATTTTGAAGAAAAATCTCAAATGAAGACTATAGTTAAGGTTTTTTATGAAAAATAGTTGAGAGGACCAAAAAATAAAAAGTTAATGATAAACCATTTATGAAGACAATAAAAAGGGAGTTTTTTGAAGATTTATTCCTAAAGGCTATAGTAAGGGATTTGGAGGATAAATTTTGATAGATGGAAAAAGTAAGGAAATTTTAAAAAAAATCACAAAAGAATGATACTATGGGTTTTTTGTGAAAAATTATTAGAGAATACAAAAACTGACAAAATTATGAGAGTAGACAAAAAATTCGTAAATCAATTTAAAACCATTTCAGAAGGCTATAGTAAAGAAATTTTTAAAATCTATTCGTGAAAGCTGTGCAGTAAGGATTTTTAGGAAATATTTTGACAAAAGGCTATTGTAAGGGAATTTGAAAAAAATTCACTAAAGAAGGCTATAGTATGGGTTTTTATGACAAATTATGAGAGAAGACAAAAATTTCAAAAATTAATGAAAACCCTTTTCCGAAGGCTATAGTAAGGATTTTAAAGGAAAAATTTTGACTGAATGCTATAGTGACAGAATTTGAAGAAAAGTCTCAAATGAAGACTATATTAAGAGTTTTTTATGAATCATTTTCAAAGTGGACAAAAATATGAAAAATGAATGAAAAACCATTTATGAAGCCTAAGGTAATTTTTTGAATTTTTTTGTTAAAGGTTTTATTAGGGATTTGGAGGAAACCTAACGAATGAATTCTATAGTATGAGAATTTGAAAAAAAATCACAAATGAAGGCTATAGTAAGGGTTATTTAAGAAAAAATGTTTGAGTAGAAAATAATTTCAAAAATTCATAGAAAACCATTTGTGAATGCAGTAAGGGAATTTTTTGAAAATATTCCTGAAGGATTCTGTAGGGGATTTGGAAGAAATATCTTGACTTAATGCTATAGTGAGGGAATTTGTAGAAAAATCTCAAATGAAGGCTATCATAAGGATTTTTTTGAAAAATTGTGAGAGTCGACAAAAATTTCAAAAAATATGAGAGTTGACAAAAATACAAAAATTAAATATAGATCATTTCAGATTCTCTAGAAAGGAATTTTTTGGAAATTTATTCGTAAAGGCTATAATAAGTGATTTTAAAAATTAGCCAAAAACCATTTGTAAATGCTATAGTAAAGAAATTTTTTGTGAATTTATTCATGAAGGCTATAATAATTGATTTTGAGGAAAATTTTGGTGCGAAAGCCGTAGTAAATTAATTTGAAAAAAAATCACACACAAAGGCAAGAGTAAGGTTTTTTTATGAAAAATTTGAGAGTAGAAAAAAATTTCAAAAAATAAAGAAAAACCATTTCAGAAGGCTATTGTAAGGGAATTTTTAGAAAATTTATTCGTTAATGCTATAGTGAGGGATTTTGTGGAAAAATTTTGACAGAAGGCTGTAGTTAGGGCATTTAAAAGAAATCACAAATGAAGGCTATAGTAAGGGTTTTATTTGAAAAATAAAAGAGAAGATAAATATTTTAAAAATTAATGAAAAACTAATTGGGAAGGCTATTGCATGAGAATTTTTTTAAAAATTATTCCTGAAGGATATAGTGAGGGATTTGGAGGAAAAATTAAGACAGAGTGTTATAGTGAGGGAATTTGAAAAAAAATCTCAAATGAAGACAATAGTTAGGGTTTTTTATGAAACTTTTTGAGAGAGGAGAAAAATATCAAAGATTAATGAAAAATCGTTGATGAAGGCTATAATTAGGGAATTTTCCGAAGATTTATTCTTGAAGTTTATTGTAAGGATTGGAGGAAAAATTATGCTTGAATTCAATAGAGAGGGAATTTGAAGAAAAATCTCAAATGAAGACTAAAGTTAAGGTTTTTTATGAAAAATTGTTGTGAGGTCCAAAATAAAAAAAATTAGTGAAAAACCATTTATGAAGGCAATAATAAGGGATTTTTTTGAAGATTTATTCCTAAAGGCAATAGTAAGAGATTTGGTGGATAAATTTTGATAGATGGTAAAAGTAAGGAATTTTTAAAAAAAATCACAAAAGAATGCTACTAATGGTTTTTTGTGATAAAATATGAGAGAATACAAAAAGTTCAAAAATTATCAGAGTAGACAAAAATTTCAAAAAATAATGTAAAACCATTTCAGAGGGCTACAGTAAGGGAATTTTTTGAAATTTTTTTTGGGAAGACACTATAGTAAAGAGTTTTAGCAAAACTTTTGATAGAAGGCTATTGTAAGGGAATTTTAAATAGATTTATAAAAGAAGGTTATAGTATGGGTTTTTTATGAGAAATAATTAGAGAAGACTAAAATTTCAAAAATTAATGAAAACCCATTTGCGAAGGCTATAGTGAGGAATTTGTAGAAAAAATTTCGACAGAATGCTATAGAGACGGAATTTGTTGAAAAGTCTCAAATGAAGTCTATATTAAGAGTTTTTTATGAAACATTTTCAGAGTGGACAAAAATTTGAAAAATTAATGAAAAACCATTTATGAAGCTATAGTAAGGTTATTTTTTGAATTTTTTTTCTTGAAGGCTGTAGTATGGGATTTGGAGGAAACCTAACTACTAAATTCTACAGTTAAGGAATTTGAAAAAAAATCATAAATGAAGGCCATAGTAAGGGTTATTTAAGAAAAATTGTGAGAGAAGAAAAGAATTTCAAAAATTAAGAAAAAACATTTGTGTAGGCAATAGTAAGGGAATTTTTTGAAAATTTATTCCTGAAGGATATAGTAAGGGGCTCGGAGGAAAAATTTGGACTAAATGCTATAGTGAGGGAGTTTTATGAAAAATCTCAATCGAAGGCGATAATAAGGGTTTTTTACGAAAAATTATGAGAGTATAAAAAACTTTCAAAAAATATGAGCGTGTAAAAAAATTTCTAGAATTAAATAAAAATCATTTCAGAATCCTATAGTAAAGGAATTTTATGGAAATTTATTCGTGGAGGCTAGAGTAAGTGATTTTGAGAAAAATTTTTAATCGGAAGAAATATTAAGGGCATTTGAAAAAAAATCACAAATGATGGCTATAGGAAGGGTTTTTTACAAAAAATTATGAGAGTAGAAAAAAATTTCAAAAATTAACGAAAAACCATTTGTAAATGCAATAGTAAAGAAATTTTTGGTAAATTTATTGATGAAGGCTATAATAAGTGATTTTAAGGAAAACGTTTGACCAAAAGCTATAATAAGGGAATTTGAAAAAAAATCAATAAAGAAAGCAATATTAAGGGTTTTTTATGAAAAATTATGAGAGAAGACAAAAATTTCAAAAAAGAAAGGAAAACCATTTCAGAAGGCTTCAGTAAGGAATTTTTTTGAAAATTTATTCGTTAAGACTATAGTGAGGGATTTTCTGAAAATAGTTTGACCGAAGGCTATGGTATGGGAACTTTAAAAAAATACCAAATGAAGGCTATAGTATGGGTTTTTTATGAAAAATTAAAAGTGCAGAAAAAAATTTCAAAAATTAATGAAAAACCTGTTGTAAAGGCTGGGAATTTTTGTAACAGAATCTTATAGTGGGAGAAAATGAAGAAAAATCTGAAATGAAGACTATAGTTAGGGTTTTTTATGAAAATATTTGAGAGCGGAGAAAAATATAAGAGATAAATGAAAAATCATTGATGAAGGATATAATTAGGGAATTTTCTAAAGATTTATTCTTGATGGCTATAGTAAGGGATTTGGAAGAAAAATTTTGACTGAATTCTATAGAGAAGGAATTTGAAGAAAAATCTAAAATGAAGACTACAATTAAGGTTTTTTATGAAAAATTGTTGAGAGGGCCAAAATATAAAAAATTAATGAAAAACCATTTATGAAGGCTATAGTAGGGGAATTTTTTGAAGATTTATTCCTAAAGGCTATAAATTTTGATAGATGGCTAAAGTAAGGATATTTGAAAAAAAATCTCAAAAGAATGCTAGTAAGGGTTTTTTTGAAATATTATGAGAAAACACGAAAACTCCAAAAATTATGAGAGTACACCAAAATTTCAAAAAAAAATGTTAAACCATTTCAGAAGGCTATAGTAAGGGAATTTTTTCTAAATTTATTCATGAAGGATCTTTAGTAAAGATTTTTACAAAACATTATGACAAGAGGCAATATTGAGGGAATTTGTAAAAAGTTTAGAACAGAAAGTTATTGTTTGGGTTTTTTATGAGAAATAATTAGAGAAGACAAAAATTTCTAAAAATAATGAAAACCCATTTGTGACGGCTATAGTAAGAAATTTGAAGAAAAAATTTCGACAGAATGCTATAGTGACGGAATTTGAAGAAAAGTCTCAAATAAAGACTATATTAAGAGTTTATTGTGAAATATTTTAAATGAGGACAAAAATAAAAAAAATTAATGGAAAACCATTTATGAAGCCAATATTATGGTAATTTTTTTAAATTGTTTTCATGAAGGCTATAGTAAGGGATTTGGAGGAAACCTAATGACAAAATTCTACAGTAAGGGTATTTGAAAAAAATCACAAATGAAGGCAATAGTAAGGGTTATTTAAGAAATATTGTGAGAGTAGAAAACAATTTAAAAAATTAATAAAAACCTTTGTGAAGGCAATAGTAAGGGAATTTTTTGAAAATTTATTCCTGAAGGATATATAGTAAGGGGCTTGGAGGAAAAAATTTCTCTTAATTTTATAGTGAGGGAATTTGAAGAAAAATCTCAAATGAAGGCGATAATATGGGTTTTTTACAAAAAATTATGAGAGAATACAAAAATTTCAAAAAATATGAGAGTTGACAAAAATTTCAAAAATTAAATAAAAACCATTTCAGAATCATATAGTATAGGAATTTTATGGAAATTTATTCGTGGAGGCTATAGTAAGTAATTTTGAGGAAATTTTTTGACCAAAAGCTAGTAATGGAAATTGAAACAAAATCTCAAATGTAGGCTATAGTAAGGGTTTTTTACGAAAAATTATGAGAGGAGATAAAATTTTAAAAATTAACGAAAAATCATTTGTAAATTCAATAGTAAAGAAATTTTTGGTAAATTTATTCATAAAGGCTATAATAGGTGATTTTGAGGAAAAAGTTTGACCAAAAGCTATAATAATGGAATTTGAAAATAAATCACAATTGAAGGCAATATTTAGGGTTTTTTTTGAAAAATTATGAGAGTGGGAAAAATTTCAAAAAAAAAAGAAAAACCTTTTCAGAAGGCTACAGTAAGGAAATTTTTTGAAAATTTACTCTTTAAGGCTATAATGAGGGATTTTGTGGAAATAGTTTGAAAGAAGGCTATGGTAAGGGAATTTTAAAAAAATTACAAATGAAGGCTTTATTAATGGTTTTTATGAAAAATTAAAAGAGTAGAATTTTTTTTCAAAAATTAATGAAAGACATGTTGTGATGGCTGGGAATTTTTTGAAAATTTATTCCTAAGGACTATAGTAAGGGATTTGGAGGAAAAATTCCGACATAATGTTATAGAGAGGGAATTTGAAGAAAAATCTCAAATGAAGACTATAGTTAGGGTTTTTTATGAAAATTTTTGAGAGCGGAGAAAAAATAAGTGATTAATGAAAAACAATTGACGAAGGCTATAATTAAGGATTTTTCCAAAGATTTATTCTTGAAGGCTTTAGTAAGGGATTCGGAAGAAAAATTTCAACTGAATTCCATAGAGGGAATAGTAAGGGATTTGGAGGATAAATTTTGATAGATAGCAAAAGTAAGGAAATTTTAAAAAAAATCACAAAAGAATGCTAGTAAGGTTTTTTTATGAAAAAGTATGAGAGAATACAAAAACTTCAAAAATTATGAGAGTAGACAGAAATTTTAAAAAATTATGTAAAACCATTTCAGAGTCTGTAGTAAGGTAATTTTTTTAAAATTTATTTGTGAAGGCTCAGCAGTAAAGAATTTTAGGAAATTTTTTTATAGAAGGCTATAGTAAGGGAATTTGAAAAAAATCACAAAAGAAGGCTATCAGATGGGTTTTTTATGAAAATTTAAAAGAGAAGACAAAAATTTCAAAAATTGAAGAAAACCATTTGTGAAGGCTATAATAAGGAATTTGAATGAAAAATTTCGACACGATGCTATAGTGACGGAATTTGAAGAAAATCTCTAATGAAGTCTAAATAATAAGTTTTTTATGAAACATTTTCTGTCTAGACAAAAATTTGAAAAATTAATGAAAAACCTTTTATGAAGCTTATAGTAAGGTAATTTTTTGAATTTTTTTTTCTTTAAAGCTTTAGTAAAGCATTCTGATGAAAGCTAATGAATG
This sequence comes from Aristolochia fimbriata, assembly GCA_019845555.1. Lineage (NCBI taxonomy): Eukaryota > Viridiplantae > Streptophyta > Magnoliopsida > Piperales > Aristolochiaceae > Aristolochia > Aristolochia fimbriata. The sequence goes on from CM034080.1 coordinate 36,992,373, forward strand.
AATTCTACATTAAGGGTGTTCATAAAAAAATCACAAATGAAGGCTACTGTAAGGGTTGTTTAAGAAAAATTGTGAGTGGAAAGCTATTTAAAAAATTAATAAAAAATTGTTTGTGTAGGCCTAATGGAATTTTTAGAAAATTTATTCCTGAAGTATATGGTAAGGGATTGGGGGAAATTTTTTTTACTTATTGCTATAGTGGGGGAATTTGAAGAAAAATCTCAAATGAAGGCTATAATAAGGATTTTTTATGAAAACTCATGAGAGTAGACTAAAATTTCAAAAAATATGAGATTTGACAAAAACTTCAAAATCTAAATAAAAACCATTTCAGAATCCTATAGTAAAAGAATTTTTTGGAAATTCATTCGTGAAGGCTAGAGTAAGTGACTTTGAGGTAATTTTTTGACCGAAAGCAATAGTAAAGGAATTTGAAAAAAAATCATAAATGAAGGCTATTATAACGATTTTTTACAAAAGTTATGAGAGAAGAAAAAATTTCAAAAATTAAAAAAAAACTTTTTTAAATGTAATGGTAAAGAATTTTTTCTTAAATTTATTTATGAAGGCCATAATAAGTGATCTTGAGGAAAATTTTTGACCAAAAGCTATAGTAAGGGAATTTGATTATGAGAGAAGACAAAAATTTCAAAAAATAAAGAAAAACCATTTCAGAAGGCTATTGTAAGAGAATTTTTTGATAATCTATTCGTTAAGGCTATGGTGACGGATTTTTTGGAAATAGTTTGACAGAGGGCAGTGGGAAGGAATTTAAAAAAAATCAGAAATGAAGGCTATAGTATGGGTTTTGTATGAAAAATTATGAGAGAAGACAAAAATGTCAAAAATTAATGAAAACCCATTTGCGAAGGATATAGAAAGGAATTTAAAGAAAGAATTTTGGCAGAATGCTATAATGACAGAATTTGAAGAAAAGTCTCAAATAAAGACTATATTAAGAGTTTTTTATGAAACATTTTTGGAATGGACAAAAATATGAAAATTCAATGAAAATCCATTTATGAAGCCAACAGTAAGGTAATTTTTTGAATTTTATTGTTTTTGAAAGCTATAGTAAGGGATTTGGAGGAAACCTAATGACTGAATTCTACAGTATGGGAACTTGAAAAAAAATTACAAAAGAAGGCAATAGTTAGGGTTATTTAAGAGAAATTGTGATAGTTGAAAGCAATTTCAAAAATTAATAAAAAATCATTTATGTAGGATATAGTTAGAGAATTTTTAAAAACTTTATGCCTGAAGGATATGGTAAGGGATTGGGAGGAAAATTTTTGACTAATCCTATAGTGAGAGAATTTGAATGAAAATATCAAATGAAGGCCACAAAAAGGGTTTTTTATGAAAACTTATGAGAGAAGACAAAAATTTCAAAAAATATGAGAGTTGACATAAATTTCAAAAATTAAATAAAAATAAATACAAAATCCTATTGTAAAGGAATTTTTTGGAAATTTATTTGTGGAGGCTAGAGTAAGTGATTTTGAGGAAAAATTTTGATCGAAAGCAATAGCAAGGGAATTTGAAAAAAAAACAAATTAAGGCTATTGTAAGGGTTTTTTACGAAAAATTATGAGAAATGAGAAAAATTTCAAAAATTAATGAAAAACCATTTTTAATAGCAAAAGTATAGATTTTTGTTTAAATTTTTCATAAAGGCCATAATAAGTGATTTTGAGGAAAATGTTTGACCAAAAGCTATAGTAAGGGAATTTTAAAAAAAATCTCAAATGAAGACAATAGTAAGGGATTTTATAAAAAATTATGAGAGTAGACAAAAATTTCAAAAAATAAAGAAAAACCATTTCAGAAGGGTACAATAAGAGAATTTTTTGGAAATCTATTCGGTAAGGCTATTGCGAGGGATTTTATGGAAAAAGCTTGACAGAGGGCAATGGTGGGGAATTTTAAAAAATTCACAAATGAAGGCTATAGTAAGGGTTTTTTATGAAAATTTAAAAGAGTTGAAAAGATTTCAAAAATTAATGAAAAACCTATTGTGAAGGCTGGAAATTTTTGAAAATTTATTCTAGAAGGCTAAAGTAAAAATTAAAAGAGTAGAAAAAAATTCAAAAATTAATGAAAAACTTATTGTGAAGGCTGGAAATTTTTGAAAATTTATTCTAGAAGGCTAAAGTAAAAATTAAAAGAGTAGAAAAAAATTCAAAAATTAATGAAAAACTTATTGTGAAGGCTGGAAATTTTTGAAAATTTATTGAAGAAGGCTAGAGTAAAAATTAAAAGAGTAGAAAAAATTTAAAAAATTAATGAAAAACCAGTTGTGAAGGCTGGAAATTTTTTGAAAATTTATTCCTGAAGCTATAGTTAGGGATTTGGAGGAAACATTTTGACGGAATGTTATAGAGAGGGAATATGAAGAAAAATGTCAAATGAAGACAATAGTTATGGTTTTTAATGAAAATTTTTGACACCGGAGAAAAATATAAGAGATTATGGAAAAATCGTTGACGAAGGCTATAATTAGGGTATTTTGCAAAGATTTATTCTTTGAAGGCTATAGTGAGGGATTTGGAGGAAAAATTTTGACTGAATTCTATAGAGTGTGAATTTGAAGAAAAATCTAAAATGAAGATTATGGTTAAGGTCTTTTATGAAAAATTGTTGAGATGGCCAAAAAAAAAAAAGTAATGAAAAACCATTTATGAAGGCTATAATATGAGAATTTTTTGAATATTTATTCCTAAAAGCTATAGTAAGGGCTTTGGAGGATAAATTTTGATAGAGGGCAAAAGTAAGGAAATTTGAAAAAAAATCACAAAAGAATGCTAGTAAGGGTTTTTTGTGAAACATTATGAGAAAATACAAAAACATAAAAAAAGATGTGTAGACAAAAATTTCAAAAAAAAATGTTAAACCATTTCAGAAGTCTATAGTAAGGAAATTTTTTAAAATTTATTCGTGAAGGCTCTATAGTAAAGAATTTTAGGAAAATTTTTTACAGCAGGCTATTGTAAGGGGCTTTGAAAAAAAATCACAAAAGAAGGCTATAGTATGGGTTTTGTATAAAAAATTATGAGAGTAGACAAAAATTTCAAATATTAATGAAAACCCATTTGCGAAGGATAACGAAAGGAATTTAAAGAAAGAATTTCGACAGGATGCTATAGTGACGGAATTTGAAGAAAAGTCGCAAAAAAGACTATATTAACAATTTTTTATGAAACATTTTCGGAATGGACAAAAATATGAAAATTCAAAGAAAATCCATTTATGAAGCCTACAGTAAGGTAATTTTTTGAATTTTTTTGTTCTTGAAAGCTATAGTAAGGGATTTGGAGGAAACCTAATGACTGAATTCTACAGTAAGGGAATTTGAAAAAAAATAACAAAAGAAGGCTATAGTTAAGGTTATTTAAGAGAAATTGTGATAGTTGAAAGCAATTTCAAAAATTAATAAAAAATCATTTGTGTAGGCAATAATAGTAAGAGAATTTTAAGAATCTTTATGCCTGAAGGATATGGTAAGGGATTGGGAGGAAAAATTTTGATGTAATCCGACAGTGAGAGAATTTGAATGAAAATCTCAAATGAAGGCCAAAAAAAGGGTTTTTTATGAAAACTAATGAAAGTAAACAAAAATTTCAAAAAATATGAGAGTTGACATAAATTTCAAAAATTAAATAAAAATAAATGCAGAATCCTATTGTAAAGGAATTTTTTGGAAATTTATTCGTGGAGGCTAGAGTAAGTGATTTTGAGGAAAAACTTTGATCGAAAGCAATAGCAAGGGAATTTGCAAAAAAAACAAATTAAGGCTATGGTAAGGGTTTTTTACGAAAAATTTCAAAAATTTATGAAAAACCATTTTTAAAAGCAAAAGTAAAGATTTTTGTTTAAATTTTTCATAAAGGCCATAATAAGTGATTTTGAGGAAAATGTTTGACCAAAAGCAATAGAAAGGGAATTTGAAAAAAAATCTCAAATGAAGGCAATAGTAAGGATTTTTATAAAAAATTATGAGAGTAGACAATAATTTCAAAAAATAAAGAAAATCCATTTCAAAAGGGTACAGTAAGAGAATTTTTTGGAAATCTATTCGGTAAGGCTATTGCGAGGGATTATATGGAAATGGTCTGACAGAGGGCTTTGGTGGGGAATTTTAAAAAATTCAGAAATGAAGAGTTGAAAATTTAAAAGAGTTGAAAAAATTTCAAAAATTAATGAAAAACCTATTGTGAAGGCTGGAAATTTTTGAAAATTTATTCTAGAAGGCTAAAGTATAAATTAAAAGAGTAGAAAAAATTTCAAAAATTAATGAAAAACCAGTTGAGAAGGCTGGAAATTTTTTGAAAATTTATGCCAGAAGGCTATTGTAAGGGATTTGGAGAAAAAATTTTGACAGAATGTTATAGAGAGGGAATATGAAGAAAAATCTCAAATGAAGACTATAGTTATGGTTTTTAATGAAAATTTTTGACACCGGAGAAAAATATAAGAGATTATTGAAAAATCGTTGACGAAGGCTATAATTAGGGTATTTTGCAAAGATTTATTCTTTGAAGGCTATAGTGAGGGATTTGGAAGAAAACTTTTGACTGAATTCTATAGAGTGTGAATTTGAAGAAAAATCTAAAATGAAGACTATAGTTAAGGTTTTTTATGAAAAATAGTTGAGATGGCCAAAAAAATAAAAAATTAATCAAAAACCATTTATGAAGGCTATAAGAAGGGAAGTTTTTGAATATTTATTCCTAAAGGCTATAGTAAGGGCTTTGGAGGATAAATTTTGATAGATGGCAAAAGTAAGGAAATTTGAAAATATATCACAAAAGAATGCTAGTAAGGGTTTTTTGTGAAACATTATGAGAAAATACAAAAACATAAAAAATTATGTGTAGACAAAAATTTCAAAAAAAAATGTTAAACCATTTACAGAAGGCTATAGTAAGGAAATTTTTTAAAATTTATTCGTGAAGGCTCTATAGTAAAGAATTTTAGGAAAAATTTTTACAGAAGCCAATAGTAAGGGGATTTGAAAAAAAATCACAAAAGAAGGCTACAGTATGGGTTTTGTATGAAAAATTATGAGAGTACGACAAAAATTTCAAATATTAATGAAAACCCATTTGCGAAGGATATAGAAAGGAATTTAAAGATAGAATTTCGACATAATGCCATAGTGACGAAATTTGAAGAAAAGTCTCAAATAAAGACTATATTAAGATTTTTTGATGAAACATTTTCAGAATGGACAAAAATATGAAAATTCAATGAAAATCCATTTATGAAGCCGACAGTAAGGTAATTTTTTGAATTTTTTTTTTCTTGTAAGCTATTGTAAGGGATTTGGAGGAAACCTAATGACTGAATTCTACAGTAAGGGAATTTGAAAAAAAATAACAAAAGAAGGCTATAGTTAGGGTTATTTAAGAGAAATTGTGATAGTTGAAAGCAATTTCAAAAATTAATAAAAAATCATTTGTGTGGGGAATAATAGTAAGAGAATTTTCAGAAACTTTATGCCTCAAGGATATGGTAAGGGATTGGGAGGAAAAATTTTGACGTAATCCTACAGCGAGGGAATTTGAATGAAAATCTCAAATGAAGGCCACAAAAAGGGTTTTTTATGAAAACTTATGAGAGTAGACAAAAATTTCAAAAAAAATGAGAGTTGACATAAATTTCAAAAATTAAATAAAAATAAATGCAGAATCCTATTGTAAAGGAATTTTTTGGAAATTTATTCGTGGAGGCTAGAGTAAGTGATTTTGAGGAAAAATTTTGATCGAAAGCAATAGCAAGGGAATTTGAAAAAAAAACAAATTAAGGCTATTGTAAGGGTTTTTTACTAAAAAATGTGAGAAAAGAGAAAAATTTCAAAAATTAATGAAAAACCATTTTTTTAAAAAAAAAGTAAAGATTTTTGTTTAAATTTTTCATAAAGGCCATAATAAGTGATTTTGAGGAAAATGTTTGACCAAAAGCTATAGTAAGGGAATTTGAAAAATCTCAAATGAAGGCAATAGTAAGGATTTTACAAAAATTATGAGTGTAGACAAAAATTTCAAAAAATAAAGAAAAACCATTTCAGAAGGGTACAGTAAGAGAATTTTTGGAAATCTATTCGGTAAGGCTATTATGAGGGATTTTATGGAAAAAGTTTGACAGAGGGTTATGGTGGGGAATTTTAAAAATTCAGAAATGAAGGCTATAGTAAGGGTTTTTATGAAAATTTAAAAGAGTTGAAAAAAATTTCAAAAAATTAATGAAAAACCTATTGTGAAGGCTGGAAATTTTTGAAAATTTATTCTAGAAGGCTAAAGTATAAATTAAAAGAGTAGAAAAATTTTTAAAAATTAATGAAAAACAAGTTGTGAAGGCTAGAAATTTTTTTGAAAATTTATTCCTGAAGGCTATATTAAGGATTTGGAGAAAAAATTTTGACAGAATGTTATAGAGAGGGAATATGAAGAAAAATCTCAAATGAAGACTATACTTATGGTTTTTAATGAAAATTTTTGACACCGGAGAAAAATATAAGAGATTATTGAAAAATCGTTGACGAAGGCTATAATTAGGGTATTTTGCAAAGATTTATTCTTTGAAGGCTATAGTGAGGGATTTGGAAGAAATATTTCGACTGAATTCTATAGAGTGTGAATTTGAAGAAAAATCTAAAATGAAGATTATAGTAAAGGTTTTTTATGAAAAATTGTTGAGATAGCCAAAAAAATAAAAAATTAATCAAAAACCATTTATGAAGGCTAATATAAGGGATTTTTTTGAATATTTATTCCTAAAGGCTATAGTAAGGGCTTTGGAGGATAAATTTTGATAGATGGCAAAAGTAAGGAAATTTGAAAAAATATCACAAAAGAATGCTAGTAAGAGTTTTTTGTGAAACATAATGAGGAAATACAAAAACATAAAAAATTATGTGAAGACAAAAATTTCAAAAAAAAATGTTAAACCATTTACAGAAGGCTATAGTAAGGAAATTTTTTAAAATTTATTCGTGAAGGTCTACTGTAAAGAATTTTAGGAAAAATTTTTACAGAAGCAAATAGTAAGGGGATTTGAAAAAAAATCACTAAAGAAGGCTACAGTATGGGTTTTGTATGAAAAATTATGCGAGTAGACAAAAATTTCAAATATTAATGAAAACTCATTTACGAAGGATATAGAAAGGAATTTAAAGATAGAATTTCGACAAAATGCCATAGTGACGGAATTTGAAGAAAAGTCTCAAATAAAGACTATATTAAGATTTTTTGATGAAACATTTTCAGAATGGACATAAATATGAAAATTAAATGAAAATCCATTTATGAAGCCGACAGTAAGGTAATTTTTTGAATTTTTTTGTTCTTGAAAGCTATTGTAAGGGATTTGGAGGAAACCTAATGACTGAATTCTATAGTAAGGGAATTTGAAAAAAAATAACAAAAGAAGGCTATAGTTAGGTTTATTTAAGAGAAATTGTGATAGTTGAAAGCAATTTCAAAAATTTATAAAAAATCATTTGTGTAGGCAATAATAGTAAGAGAATTTTCAGAAACTTTATGCCTCAAGGATATGGTAAGGGATTGGGAGGAAAAATTTTGACGTAATCCTACAGCGAGGGAATTTGAATGAAAATCTCAAATGAAGGCCACAAAAAGGGTGTTTTATGAAAACTTATGAGAGTAGACAAAAATTTCAAAAAATATGAGAGTTGACATAAATTTCAAAAATTAAATAAAAATAAATGCAGAATCCTATTGTAAAGGAATTTTTTGGAAATTTATTCGTGGAGGCTAGAGTAAGTGATTTTGAGGAAAAATTTTGATCGAAAGCAATAGCAAGGGAATTTGAAAAAAAAACAAATTAAGGCTATTATAAGGGTTTTTTACGAAAAAATGAGAGAAAAGAGAAAAATTTCAAAAATTAATGAAAAACCATTTTTAAAAGCAAAAGTAAAGATTTTTGTTTAAATTTTTCATAAAGGCCATAATAAGTGATTTTGAGGAAAATGTTTGACCAAAAGCTATAGTAAGGGAATTTGAAAAAAAAAAATCAAATGAAGGCAATAGTAAGGATTTTTATAAAAAATTATGAGAGTAGACAAAAATTTCAAAAAAAAAGAAAAACCATTTCAGAAGGGTACAGTAAGAGAATTTTTTGGAAATCTATTCGGTAAGGCTATTATGAGGGATTTTATGGAAAAGGTTTGACAGAGGGGGGCTAATGGTGGGGAATTTTAAAAAATCACAAATGAAGGCTATAGTAAGGGTTTTTTATGAAAATTTAAAAGAGTTGAAAAAATTTCAAAAATTAATGAAAAACAATTGTGAAGGCTGGAAATTTTTGAAAATTTATTCTAGAAGGCTAAAGTATAAATTAAAAGAGTAGAAAAAATTTAAAAAATTAATGAAAAACCAGTTGTGAAGGCTAGAAATTTTTTTGAAAATTTATTCCAGAAGGCTATATTAAGGGATTTGGAGAAAAAAATTTTGACAGAATGTTATAGAGAGGGAATATGAAGAAAAATCTCAAATGAAGACTATACTTATGGTTTTTAATGAAAATTTTTGACACCGGAGAAAAATATAAGAGATTATTGAAAAATCGTTGACGAAGGCTATAATTAGGGTATTTTGCAAAGATTTATTCCTTGAAGGCAATAGTGAGGGATTTGGAAGAAATATTTCGACTGAATTCTATAGAGTGTGAATTTGAAGAAAAATCTAAAATGAAGACTATAGTTAAGGTTTTTTATGAAAAATTGTTGAGATAGCCAAAAAAATAAAAAATTAATCAAAAACCATTTATGAAGGCTATAATAAGGGAATTTTTTGAATATTTATTCCTAAAGGCTATAGTAAGGGCTTTGGAGGATAAATTTTGATAGATGGCAAAAGTAAGGAAATTTGAAAAAATATCACAAAAGAATGCTAGTAAGGGTTTTTTGTGAAACATTATGAGAAAATACAAAAACATAAAAAATTATGTGTAGACAAAAATTTCAAAAAAAAATGTTGAACCATTTACAGAAAGCTATAGTAAGGAAATTTTTTAAAATTTATTCGTGATGGCCCTACTGTAAAGAATTTTAGGAAAAATTTTTACAGAAGCCAATAGTAAGGGGATTTGAAAAAAAATCACAAAAGAAGGCAACAGTATGGGTTTTGTATGAAAAATTATGAGTGTAGACAAAAATTTCAAATATTAATGAAAACCCATTTCTTGAAGGATATAGAAAGGAATTTAAAGATAGAATTTCGACAAAAATGCTATAGTGACGAATTTGAAGAAAAGTCTCAAATAAAGACTATATTAAGATTTTTTGATGAAACATTTTCAAAATGGACAAAAATATGAAAATTCAATGAAAATCCATTTATGAAGCCGACAGTAAGGTAATTTTTTTGAATTTTTTTTTTTGAAAGCTATTGTATGGGATTTGGAGGAAACCTAATGACTGAATTCTACAGTAAGGGAATTTGAAAAAAAAAAATAACAAAAGAAGGCTATAGTTAGGGTTATTTAAGAGAAATTGTGATAGTTGAAAGCAATTTCAAAAATTTATAAAAAATCTTTTGTGTAGGCAATAATAGTAAGAGAATTTTCAGAAACTTTATGCCTCAAGGATATGGTAAGGGATTGGGAGGAAAAATTTTGACGTAATCCTACAGCGAGGGAATTTGAATGAAAATCTCAAATGAAGGCCACAAAAAGGGTTTTTTATGAAAACTTATGAGAGTAGACAAAAATTTCAAAAAATATGAGAGTTGACATAAATTTCAAAAATTAAATAAAAATAAATGCAGAATCCTATTGTAAAGGAATTTTTTGGAAATTTATTCGTGGAGGCTAGAGTAAGTGATTTTGAGGAAAAATTTTGATCGAAAGCAATAGCAAGGGAATTTGAAAAAAAAACAAATTAAGGCTATTGTAAGGGTTTTTTACGAAAAAATGTGAGAAAAGAGAAAAATTTCAAAAATTAATGAAAAACCATTTTTAAAAGCAAAAGTAAAGATTTTTGTTTAAATTTTTCATAAAGGCCATAATAAGTGATTTTGAGGAAAATGTTTGACCAAAAGCTATAGTAAGGGAATTTGAAAAAAAATCTCAAATGAAGGCAATAGTAAGGATTTTTAAAAAAAATTATGAGTGTAGACAAAAATTTCAAAAAATAAAGAAAAACCATTTCAGAAGGGTACAGTAAGAGAATTTTTTGGAAATCTATTCGGTAAGGCTATTGCGAGGGATTTTATGGAAAAAGTTTGACAGAGGGCTATGGTGGGGAATTTTAAAAAATTCACAAATGAAGGCTATAGTAAGGGTTTTTTATGAAAATTTAAAAGAGTTGAAAAAATTTCAAAAATTAATGAAAAACCTATTGTGAAGGCTGGAAATTTTTGAAAATTTATTCTAGAAGGCTAAAGTATAAATTAAAAGAGTAGAAAAAAATTCAAAAATTAATGAAAAACCAGTTGTGAAGGCTGGAAATTTTTTTGAAAATTTATTCCAGAAGGCTATAGTAAGGGATTTGGAGAAAAATTTTTGACAGAATGTTATAGAGAGGGAATATGAAGAAAAATCTCAAATGAAGACTATACTTATGGTTTTAATGAAAATTTTTGACACCGGAGAAAAATATAAGAGATTATTGAAAAATCGTTGATGAAAGGCTATAATTAGGGTATTTTGCAAAGATTTATTCTTTGAAGGCTATAGTGAGGGTTTTGGAAGAAATATTTCGACTGAATTCTATAGAGTGTGAATTTGAAGAAAAATCTAAAATGAAGACTATAGTTAAGGTTTTTATGAAAAATTGTTGAGATGGCCAAAAAATAAAAAATTAATCAAAACCATTTATGAAGGCTATAATAAGGGAATTTTTTTTGAATATTTATTCCTAAAGGCTATAGTAAGGGCTTTGGAGGATAAATTTTGATAGATGGCAAAAGTAAGGAAATTTGAAAAAATATCACAAAAAAATGCTAGTAAGGGTTTTTTTTGTGAAACATTATGAGAAAATACAAAAACATAAAAAATTATGTGTAGACAAAAATTTCAAAAAAAAATGTTGAACCATTTACAGAAAGCTATAGTAAGGAAATTTTTTAAAATTTATTCAGTGAAGGAAGGCCTATTGTAAAGAATTTTAGGAAAAATTTTTACAGAAGCCAATAGTAAGGGGATTTTGAAAAAAAAATCACAAAAGAAGGCAACAGTATGGGTTTTGTATGAAAAATTATGAGAGTAGACAAAAATTTCAAATATTAATGAAAACCCATTTCTTGAAGGATATAGAAAGGAATTTAAAGATAGAATTTCGACAAAATGCCATAGTGACGGAATTTGAAGAAAAGTCTCAAATAAAGACTATATTAAGATTTTTTGATGAAACATTTTCAAAATGGACATAAATATGAAAATTCAATGAAAATCCATTTATGAAGCCGACAGTAAGGTAATTTTTTGAATTTTTTTGTTCTTGAAAGCTATTGTAAGGGATTTAGAGGAAACCTAATGACTGAATTCTATTGTAAGGGAATTTGAAAAAAAATAACAAAAGAAGGCTATAGTTAGGTTTATTTAAGAGAAATTGTGATAGTTGAAAGCAATTTCAAAAATTTATAAAAAATCATTTGTGTAGGCAATAATAGTAAGAGAATTTTCAGAAACTTTATGCCTCAAGGATATGGTAAGGGATTGGGTGGAAAAATTTTGACATAATCCTACAGCGAGGGAATTTGAATGAAAATCTCAAATGAAGGCCACAAAACGGGTTTTTTATGAAAACTTATGAGAGTAGACAAAAATTTCAAAAAATATGAGAGTTGACATAAATTTCAAAAATTAAATAAAAATAAATGCAGAATCCTATTGTAAAGGAATTTTTTGGAAATTTATTCGTGGAGGCTAGAGTAAGTGATTTTGAGGAAAAATTTTGATCGAAAGCAATAGCAAGGGAATTTGAAAAAAAAACAAATTAAGGCTATTGTAAGGGTTTTTTACGAAAAAATGTGAGAAAAGAGAATAATTTCAAAAATTAATGAAAAACCATTTTTAAAAGCAAAAGTAAAGATTTTTGTTTAAATTTTTCATAAAGGCCATAATAAGTGATTTTGAGGAAAATGTTTGACCAAAAGCTATAGTAAGGGAATTCGAAAAAAAATCTCAAATGAAGGCAATAGTAAGGATTTTTATAAAAAATTATGAGTGTAGACAAAAATTTCAAAAAATAAAGAAAAACCATTTCAGAAGGGTACAGTAAGAGAATTTTTTGGAAATCTATTCGGTAAGGCTATTGCGAGGGATTTTATGGAAAAAGTTTGACAGAGGGCTATGGTGGGGAATTTTAAAAAATTCACAAATGAAGGCTATAGTAAGGGTTTTTTATGAAAATTTAAAAGAGTTGAAAAAATTTCAAAAATTAATGAAAAACCTATTGTGAAGGCTGGAAATTTTTGAAAATTTATTCTAGAAGGCTAAAGTATAAATTAAAAGAGTAGAAAAAATTTCAAAAATTAATGAAAAACCAGTTGTGAAGGCTGGAAATTTTTTGAAAATTTATTCCAGAAGGCTATAGTAAGGGATTTGGAGAAAAATTTTGACAGAATGTTATAGAGAGGGAATATGAAGAAAAATCTCAAATGAAGACTATACTTATGGTTTTTTTAATGAAAATTTTTGACACCGAGAAAAAAATATAAGAGATTATTGAAAAATCGTTGATGAAAGGCTATAATTAGGGTATTTTGCAAAGATTTATTCTTTGAAGGCAATAGTGAGGGATTTGGAAGAAATATTTCGACTGAATTCTATAGAGTGTGAATTTGAAGAAAAATCTAAAATGAAGACTATAGTTAAGGTTTTTATGAAAAATTGTTGAGATAGCCAAAAAAATAAAAAAAAATAATCAAAACCATTTATGAAGGCTATAATAAGGGAATTTTTTGAATATTTATTCCTAAAGGCTATAGTAAGGGCTTTGGAGGATAAATTTTGATAGATGGCAAAAAAGTAAGGAAATTTGAAAAAATATCACAAAAGAATGCTAGTAAGGGTTTTTGTGAAACATTATGAGAAAATACAAAAACATAAAAAATTATGTGTAGACAAAAATTTCAAAAAAAATGTTGAACCATTTACAGAAAGCTATAGTAAGGAAATTTTTTAAAATTTATTCGTGAAGGCCCTATTGTAAAGAATTTTAGGAAAAATTTTTACAGAAGCCAATAGTAAGGGGATTTGAAAAAAAATCACAAAAGAAGGCAACAGTATGGGTTTTGTATGAAAAATTATGAGAGTAGACAAAAATTTCAAATATTAATGAAAACCCATTTGCGAAGGATATAGAAAGGAATTTAAAGATAGAATTTCGACAAAATGCTATAGTGACGGAATTTGAAGAAAAGTCTCAAATAAAGACTATATTAAGATTTTTTGATGAAACATTTTCAAAATGGACATAAATATGAAAATTCAATGAAAATCCATTTATGAAGCCGACAGTAAGGTAATTTTTTGAATTTTTTTGTTCTTGAAAGCTATTGTAAGGGATTTGGAGGAAACCTAATGACTGAATTCTATAGTAAGGGAATTTGAAAAAAAATAACAAAAGAAGGCTATAGTTAGGTTTATTTAAGAGAAATTGTGATAGTTGAAAGCAATTTCAAAAATTTATAAAAAATCATTTGTGTAGGCAATAATAGTAAGAGAATTTTCAGAAACTTTATGCCTCAAGGATATGGTAAGGGATTGGGAGGAAAAATTTTGACGTAATCCTACAGCGAGGGAATTTGAATGAAAATCTCAAATGAAGGCCACAAAAAGGGTTTTTTATGAAAACTAATGAGAGTAGACAAAAATTTCAAAAAAAATGAGAGTTGACATAAATTTCAAAAATTAAATAAAAATAAATGCAGAATCCTATTGTAAAGGAATTTTTTGGAAATTTATTCGTGGAGGCTAGAGTAAGTGATTTTGAGGAAAATTTTTGATCGAAAGCAATAGCAAGGGAATTTGAAAAAAAAACAAATTAAGGCTATTGTAAGGGTTTTTTACGAAAAAATGTGAGAAAAGAGAATAATTTCAAAAATTAATGAAAAACCATTTTTAAAAGCAAAAGTAAAGATTTTTGTTTAAATTTTTCATAAAGGCCATAATAAGTGATTTTGAGGAAAATGTTTGACCAAAAGCTATAGTAAGGGAATTCGAAAAAAAATCTCAAATGAAGGCAATAATAAGGATTTTTATAAAAAATTATGAGTGTAGACAAAAATTTCAAAAAATAAAGAAAAACCATTTCAGAAGGGTACAGTAAGAGAATTTTTTGGAAATCTATTCGGTAAGGCTATTGCGAGGGATTTTATGGAAAAAGTTTGACAGAGGGCTATGGTGGGGAATTTTAAAAAATTCACAAATGAAGGCTATAGTAAGGGTTTTTTATGAAAATTTAAAAGAGTTGAAAAAATTTCAAAAATTAATGAAAAACCTATTGTGAAGGCTGGAAATTTTTGAAAATTTATTCTAGAAGGCTAAAGTATAAATTAAAAGAGTAGAAAAAATTGCAAAAATTAATGAAAAACCAGTTGTGAAGGCTGGAAATTTTTTGAAAATTTATTCCAGAAGGCTATAGTAAGGGATTTGGAGAAAAATTTTTGACAGAATGTTATAGAGAGGGAATATGAAGAAAAATCTCAAATGAAGACTATACTTATGGTTTTTAATGAAAATTTTTTACACCGGAGAAAAATATAAGAGATTATTGAAAAATCGTTGACGAAGGCTATAATGAGGGTATTTTGCAAAGATTTATTCTTTGAAGGCTATAGTGAGGGATTTGGAAGAAATATTTCGACTGAATTCTATAGAGTGTGAATTTGAAGAAAAATCTAAAATGAAGACTATAGTTAAGGTTTTTTATGAAAAATTGTTGAGATGGCCAAAAAAATAAAAAATTAATCAAAAACCATTTATGAAGGCTATAATAAGGGAATTTTTTGAATATTTATTCCTAAAGGCTATAGTAAGGGCTTTGGAGGATAAATTTTGATAGATGGCAAAAGTAAGGAAATTTGAAAAAATATCACAAAAGAATGCTAGTAAGGGTTTTTTGTGAAACATTATGAGAAAATACAAAAACATAAAAAATTATGTGTAGACAAAAATTTCAAAAAAAAATGTTGAACCATTTACAGAAAGCTATAGTAAGGAAATTTTTTAAAATTTATTCGTGAAGGCCCTATTGTAAAGAATTTTAGGAAAAATTTTTACAGAAGCCAATAGTAAGGGGATTTGAAAAAAAATCACAAAAGAAGGCAACAGTATGGGTTTTGTATGAAAAATTATGAGAGTAGACAAAAATTTCAAATATTAATGAAAACCCATTTGCGAAGGATATAGAAAGGAATTTAAAGATAGAATTTCGACAAAATGCTATAGTGACGGAATTTGAAGAAAAGTCTCAAATAAAGACTATATTAAGATTTTTTGATGAAACATTTTCAAAATGGACATAAATATGAAAATTCAATGAAAATCCATTTATGAAGCCGACAGTAAGGTAATTTTTTGAATTTTTTTTTTCTTGAAAGCTATTGTATGGGATTTGGAGGAAACCTAATGACTGAATTCTACAGTAAGGGAATTTGAAAAAAAATAACAAAAGAAGGCTATAGTTAGGGTTATTTAAGAGAAATTGTGATAGTTGAAAGCAATTTCAAAAATTTATAAAAAATCATTTGTGTAGGCAATAATAGTAAGAGAATTTTCAGAAACTTTATGCCTCAAGGATATGGTAAGGGATTGGGAGGAAAAATTTTGACGTAATCCTACAGCGAGGGAATTTGAATGAAAATCTCAAATGAAGGCGACAAAAAGGGTTTTTTATGAAAACTTATGAGAGTAGACAAAAATTTCAAAAAATATGAGAGTTGACATAAATTTCAAAAATTAAATAAAAATAAATGCAGAATCCTATTGTAAAGGAATTTTTTGGAAATTTATTCGTGGAGGCTAGAGTAAGTGATTTTGAGGAAAAATTTTGATCGAAAGCAATAGCAAGGGAATTTGAAAAAAAAAATTAAGGCTATTGTAAGGGTTTTTTTTACTAAAAAATGTGTGAAAAAAGAGAATAATTTCAAAAAATTAATGAAAAACCATTTTAAAAGCAAAAGTAAAGATTTTTGTTTAAATTTTTCATAAAGGCCATAATAAGTGATTTTGAGGAAAATGTTTGACCAAAAGCTATAGTAAGGGAATTCGAAAAAAAATCTCAAATGAAGGCAATAATAAGGATTTTTATAAAAAATTATGAGTGTAGACAAAAATTTCAAAAAATAAAGAAAAACCATTTCAGAAGGGTACAGTAAGAGAATTTTTTGGAAATCTATTCGGTAAGGCTATTGCGAGGGATTTTATGGAAAAGGTTTGACAGAGGGCTATGGTGGGGGGAATTTTAAAAATTCACAAATGAAGGCTATAGTAAGGGTTTTTATGAAAATTTAAAAAGAGTTGAAAAAATTTCAAAAATTAATGAAAAACCTATTGTGAAGGCTGGAAATTTTTGAAAATTTATTCTAGAAGGCTAAAGTATAAATTAAAAGAGTAGAAAAAAAATTGCAAAAATTAATGAAAAACAGTTGTTGTGAAGGCTGGAAATTTTTTTGAAAATTTATTCCAGAAGGCTATAGTAAGGGATTTGGAGAAAAAATTTTTGACAGAATGTTATAGAGAGGGAATATGAAGAAAAATCTCAAATGAAGACTATACTTATGGTTTTTAATGAAAATTTTTGACACCGGAGAAAAATATAAGAGATTATTGAAAAATCGTTGACGAAGGCTATAATTAGGGTATTTTGCAAAGATTTATTCTTTGAAGGCTATAGTGAGGGATTTGGAAGAAATATTTCGACTGAATTCTATAGAGTGTGAATTTGAAGAAAAATCTAAAATGAAGACTATAGTTAAGGTTTTTTATGAAAAATTGTTGAGATGGCCAAAAAAATAAAAAATTAATCAAAAACCATTTATGAAGGCTATAATAAGGGAATTTTTTGAATATTTATTCCTAAAGGCTATAGTAAGGGCTTTGGAGGATAAATTTTGATAGATGGCAAAAGTAAGGAAATTTGAAAAAATATCACAAAAGAATGCTAGTAAGGGTTTTTGTGAAACATTATGAGAAAATACAAAAACATAAAAAATTATGTGTAGACAAAAATTTCAAAAAAAAATGTTGAACCATTTACAGAAAGCTATAGTAAGGAAATTTTTTAAAATTTATTCAGTGAAGGGCCCTACTTAAAAAGAATTTTAGGAAAAATTTTTACAGAAGCCAATAGTAAGGGGATTTGAAAAAAAATCACAAAAGAAGGCAACAATATGGGTTTTGTATGAAAAATTATGAGAGTAGACAAAAATTTCAAATATTAATGAAAACCCATTTCTTGAAAGGATATAGAAAGGAATTTAAAGATAGAATTTCGACAAAATGCTATAGTGACGAATTTGAAGAAAAGTCTCAAATAAAGACTATATTAAGATTTTTTGATGAAACATTTTCAAAATGGACAAAAATATGAAAATTCAATGAAAATCCATTTATGAAGCCGACAGTAAGGTAATTTTTTGAATTTTTTTTTTCTTGAAAGCTATTGTATGGGATTTGGAGGAAACCTAATGACTGAATTCTACAGTAAGGGAATTTGAAAAAAAATAACAAAAGAAGGCTATAGTTAGGGTTATTTAAGAGAAATTGTGATAGTTGAAAGCAATTTCAAAAATTTATAAAAAATCATTTGTGTAGGCAATAATAGTAAGAGAATTTTCAGAAACTTTATGCCTCAAGGATATGGTAAGGGATTGGGAGGAAAAATTTTGACGTAATCCTACAGCGAGGGAATTTGAATGAAAATCTCAAATGAAGGCCACAAAAAGGGGTTTTTATGAAAACTTAAGAGAGTAGACAAAAATTTCAAAAAAAATGAGAGATGACATAAATTTCAAAAATTAACTAAAAATAAATGCAGAATCCTATTGTAAAGGAATTTTTTGGAAATTTATTCGTGGAGGCTAGAGTAAGTGATTTTGAGGAAAAATTTTGATCGAAAGCAATAGCAAGGGAATTTGAAAAAAAAAAAAATTAAGGCTATTGTAAGGGTTTTTTACGAAAAAAATGTGAGAAAAGAGAATAATTTCAAAAATTAATGAAAAACCATTTTTAAAAACAAAAGTAAAGATTTTTGTTTAAATTTTTCATAAAGGCCATAATAAGTGATTTTGAGGAAAATGTTTGACCAAAAGCAATAGTAAGGGAATTTGAAAAAAAAAAAATCTCAAATGAAGGCAATAGTAAGGATTTTTATAAAAAATTATGAGAGTAGACAAAAATTTCAAAAAAAAAAAAAAAAAACCATTTCAGAAGGGTACAGTAAGAGAATTTTTTGGAAATCTATTCGGTAAGGCTATTGCGAGGGATTTTATGGAAAAGGTTTGACAGAGGGCTATGGTGGGGAATTTTAAAAAATTCACAAATGAAGGCTATAGTAAGGGTTTTTTATGAAAATTTAAAAGAGTTGAAAAAATTTCAAAAATTAATGAAAAACCTATTGTGAAGGCTGGAAATTTTTGAAAATTTATTCTAGAAGGCTAAAGTATAAATTAAAAGAGTAGAAAAAATTGCAAAAATTAATGAAAAACCAGTTGTGAAGGCTGGAAATTTTTTGAAAATTTATTCCAGAAGGCTATAGTAAGGGATTTGGAGAAAAAATTTTGACAGAATGTTATAGAGAGGGAAAATGAAGAAAAATCTCAAATGAAGACTATAGTTATGGCTTTTAATGAAAATTTTTGACACCGGAGAAAAATATAAGAGATTATTGAAAAATCGTTGACGAAGGCTATAATTAGGGTATTTTGCAAAGATTTATTCTTTGAAGGCTATAGTGAGGGATTTGGTAGAAATATTTCGACTGAATTTTATAGAGTGTGAATTTGATGAAAAATCTAAAATGAAGACTATAGTTAAGGTTTTTTATGAAAAATTGTTGAGATGGCCAAAAAAATAAAAAATTAATCAAAAACCATTTATGAAGGCTATAATAAGGGAATTTTTTGAATATTTATTCCTAAAGGCTATAGTAAGGGCTTTGGAGGATAAATCTTGATAGATGGCAAAAGTAAGGAAATTTGAAAAAATATCACAAAAGAATGCTAGTAAGGGTTTTTGTGAAACATTATGAGAAAATACAAAAACATAAAAAAATATGTGTAGACAAAAATTTCAAAAAAAAAAAAAAAATGTTGAACCATTTACAGAAAGCTATAGTAAGGAAATTTTTTAAAATTTATTCGTGAAGGCCCTACTGTAAAGAATTTTAGGAAAAATTTTTACAGAAGCCAATAGTAAGGGGATTTGAAAAAAAATCACAAAAGAAGGCAACAATATGGGTTTTGTATGAAAAATTATGAGAGTAGACAAAAATTTCAAATATTAATGAAAACCCATTTGCGAAGGATATAGAAAGGAATTTAAAGATAGAATTTCGACAAAATGCTATAGTGACGGAATTTGAAGAAAAGTCTCAAATAAAGACTATATTAAGATTTTTTGATGAAACATTTTCAAAATGGACAAAAATATGAAAATTCAATGAAAATCCATTTATGAAGCCGACAGTAAGGTAATTTTTTGAATTTTTTTTTTCTTGAAAGCTATTGTATGGGATTTGGAGGAAACCTAATGACTGAATTCTACAGTAAGGGAATTTGAAAAAAAATAACAAAAGAAGGCTATAGTTAGGGTTATTTAAGAGAAATTGTGATAGTTGAAAGCAATTTCAAAAATTTATAAAAAATCATTTGTGTAGGCAATAATAGTAAGAGAATTTTCAGAAACTTTATGCCTCAAGGATATGGTAAGGGATTGGGAGGAAAAATTTTGACGTAATCCTACAGCGAGGGAATTTGAATGAAAATCTCAAATGAAGGCCACAAAAAGGGTTTTTTATGAAAACTTATGAGAGTAGACAAAAATTTCAAAAAAAATGAGAGATGACATAAATTTCAAAAATTAAATAAAAATAAATGCAGAATCCTATTGTAAAGGAATTTTTTGGAAATTTATTCGTGGAGGCTAGAGTAAGTGATTTTGAGGAAAAATTTTGATCGAAAGCAATAGCAAGGGAATTTGAAAAAAAAAAAAATTAAGGCTATTGTAAGGGTTTTTTACGAAAAAATGTGAGAAAAGAGAATAATTTCAAAAATTAATGAAAACCATTTTTAAAAGCAAAAGTAAAGATTTTTGTTTAAATTTTTCATAAAGGCCATAATAAGTGATTTTGAGGAAAATTTTTGACCAAAAGCTATAGTAAGGGAATTTGAAAAAAAATCTCAAATGAAGGCAATAGTAAGGATTTTTATAAAAATTATGAGAGTAGACAAAAATTTCAAAAAAAAAAGAAAACCATTTCAGAAAGGGTACAGTAAGAGAATTTTTGGAAATCTATTCGGTAAGGCTATTATGAGGGATTTTATGGAAAAAGGTTTGACAGAGGGCTATGGTGGGGAATTTTAAAAAATTCACAAATGAAGGCTATAGTAAGGGTTTTTTATGAAAATTTAAAAGAGTTGAAAAAATTTCAAAAATTAATGAAAAACCTATTGTGAAGGCTGGAAATTTTTGAAAATTTATTCTAGAAGGCTAAAGTATAAATTAAAAGAGTAGAAAAAATTTCAAAAATTAATGAAAAACCAGTTGTGAAGGCTGGAAATTTTTTGAAAATTTATTCCAGAAGGCTATAGTAAGGGATTTGGAGAAAAAATTTTGACAGAATGTTATAGAGAGGGAATATGAAGAAAAATCTCAAATGAAGACTATACTTATGGTTTTTAATGAAAATTTTTGACACCGGAGAAAAATATAAGAGATTATTGAAAAATCGTTGACGAAGGCTATAATTAGGGTATTTTGCAAAGATTTATTCTTTGAAGGCTATAGTGAGGGATTTGGAAGAAATATTTCGACTGAATTCTATAGAGTGTGAATTTGAAGAAAAATCTAAAATGAAGACTATAGTTAAGGTTTTTTATGAAAAATTGTTGAGATGGCCAAAAAAATAAAAAATTAATCAAAAACCATTTATGAAGGCTATAATAAGGGAATTTTTTGAATATTTATTCCTAAAGGCTATAGTAAGGGCTTTGGAGGATAAATTTTGATAGATGGCAAAAGTAAGGAAATTTGAAAAAATATCACAAAAGAATGCTAGTAAGGGTTTTTGTGAAACATTATGAGAAAATACAAAAACATAAAAAATTATGTGTAGACAAAAATTTCAAAAAAAATGTTGAACCATTTACAGAAAGCTATAGTAAGGAAATTTTTTAAAATTTATTCGTGAAGGCCCTATTGTAAAGAATTTTAGGAAAAATTTTTACAGAAGCCAATAGTAAGGGGATTTGAAAAAAAATCACAAAAGAAGGCAACAGTATGGGTTTTGTATGAAAAATTATGAGAGTAGACAAAAATTTCAAATATTAATGAAAACCCATTTGCGAAGGATATAGAAAGGAATTTAAAGATAGAATTTCGACAAAATGCTATAGTGACGGAATTTGAAGAAAAGTCTCAAATAAAGACTATATTAAGATTTTTTGATGAAACATTTTCAAAATGGACAAAAATATGAAAATTCAATGAAAATCCATTTATGAAGCCGACAGTAAGGTAATTTTTTGAATTTTTTTTTTCTTGAAAGCTATTGTATGGGATTTGGAGGAAACCTAATGACTGAATTCTACAGTAAGGGAATTTGAAAAAAAATAACAAAAAAAAGGCTATAGTTAGGGTTATTTAAGAGAAATTGTGATAGTTGAAAGCAATTTCAAAAATTTATAAAAAATCATTTGTGTAGGGCAATAATAGTAAGAGAATTTTCAGAAACTTTATGCCTCAAGGATATGGTAAGGGATTGGGAGGAAAAATTTTGACGTAATCCTACAGCGAGGGAATTTGAATGAAAATCTCAAATGAAGGCCACAAAAAGGGTTTTTTATGAAAACTTATGAGAGTAGACAAAAATTTCAAAAAAATGAGAGTTGACATAAATTTCAAAAAATTAAATAAAAATAAATGCAGAATCCTATTGTAAAGGAATTTTTGGAAATTTATTCGTGGAGGCTAGAGTAAATGATTTTGAGGAAAAATTTTGATCGAAAAGCAATAGCAAGGGAATTTGAAAAAAAAAAAAACAAATTAAGGCTATTGTAAGGGTTTTTTACGAAAAAAATGTGAGAAAAGAGAAAAATTTCAAAAATTAATGAAAAACCATTTTAAAAAGCAAAAGTAAAGATTTTTGTTTAAATTTTTTCATAAAGGCCATAATAAGTGATTTTGAGGAAAATGTTTGACCAAAAGCTATAGTAAGGGAATTTGAAAAAAAAAAAATCTCAAATGAAGGCAATAGTAAGGATTTTTATAAAAATTATGAGTGTAGACAAAAATTTCAAAAAAAAAAGAAAAACCATTTCAGAAGGGTACAGTAAGAGAATTTTTTGGAAATCTATTCGGTAAGGCTATTATGAGGGATTTTATGGAAAAAGGTTTGACAGAGGGCTATGGTGGGGAATTTTAAAAAATTCACAAATGAAGGCTATAGTAAGGGTTTTTATGAAAATTTAAAAGAGTTGAAAAAAATTTCAAAAATTAATGAAAAACCTATTGTGAAGGCTGGAAATTTTTGAAAATTTATTCTAGAAGGCTAAAGTATAAATTAAAAAGAGTAGAAAAAATTTCAAAATTAATGAAAAACCAGTTGTGAAGGCTGGAAATTTTTGAAAAATTTATTCCAGAAGGCTATAGTAAGGGATTTGGAGAAAAAATTTTGACAGAATGTTATAGAGAGGGAATATGAAGAAAAAATCTCAAATGAAGACTATACTTATGGTTTTTAATGAAAATTTTTGACACCGGAGAAAAAAATATAAGAGATTATTGAAAAATCGTTGATTAAGGCTATAATTAGGGTATTTTGCAAAGATTTATTCTTTGAAGGCAATAGTGAGGGATTTGGAAGAAATATTTCGACTGAATTCTATAGAGTGTGAATTTGAAGAAAAATCTAAAATGAAGACTATAGTTAAGGTTTTTATGAAAAATTGTTGAGATGGCCAAAAAAAAAAAAAAATTAATCAAAACCATTTATGAAGGCTATAATAAGGGAATTTTTTTGAATATTTATTCCTAAAGGCTATAGTAAGGGCTTTGGAGGATAAATTTTGATAGATGGCAAAAAAAGTAAGGAAATTTGAAAAAATATCACAAAAGAATGCTAGTAAGGGTTTTTGTGAAACATTATGAGAAAATACAAAAACATAAAAAATTATGTGTTTGACAAAAATTTCAAAAAAAAAAATGTTAAACCATTTACAGAAAAAGCTATAGTAAGGAAATTTTTTAAAATTTATTCATGAAGGCTCTTTGGTAAAGAATTTTAGGAAAAATTTTTACAGAAGCCAATAGTAAGGGGATTTGAAAAAAATCACAAAAGAAGGCAACAGTATGGGTTTTGTATGAAAAATTATGAGAGTAGACAAAAATTTCAAATATTAATGAAAACCCATTTCTGAAGGATATAGAAAGGAATTTAAAGATAGAATTTCGACAAAATGCTATAGTGACGAATTTGAAGAAAAGTCTCAAATAAAGACTATATTAAGATTTTTTTGATGAAACATTTTCAAAATGGACAAAAATATGAAAATTCAATGAAAATCCATTTATGAAGCCGACAAGAAGGTAATTTTTTTGAATTTTTTTTTCTTGAAAGCTATAGTAAGGGATTTGGAGGAAACCTAATGACTGAATTCTACAGTAAGGGAATTTGAAAAAAAAAAAATAACAAAAGAAGGCTATAGTTAGGGTTATTTAAGAGAAATTGTGATAGTTGAAAGCAATTTCAAAAATTTATAAAAAAAATCATTTGTGTAGGCAAAATAGTAAGAGAATTTTCAGAAACTTTATGCCTCAAGGATATGGTAAGGGATTGGGAGGAAAAAATTTTGACGTAATCCTATAGTGTGAGAATTTGAATGAAAATCTCAAATGAAGATTTTTTTTTTTTTAAAACTTATGAGAGAAGACAAAAATTTCAAAAAATAGAGAGTTGACATAAATTTCAAAAATTAAATAAAAATAAATGCAGAATCCTATTGTAAAGGAATTTTTGAAATTTATTCGTGGAGGCAAGAGTAAATGATTTTGAGGAAAAAATTTTGATCGAAAAGCAATAGCAAGGGAATTTGAAAAAAAAAACAAATTAAGGCTATTGTAAGGGTTTTTTACTTAAAAATTATGAGAAAAGAGAAAAATTTCAAAAATTAATGAAAACCATTTTTAAAAGCAAAAGTAAAGATTTTTGTTTAAATTTTTCATAAAGGCCATAATAAGTGATTTTGAGGAAAATGTTTGACCAAAAGCTATAGTAAGGGAATTTGAAAAAAAATCTCAAATGAAGGCAATAGTAAGGATTTTTATAAAAAATTATGAGTGTAGACAAAAATTTCAAAAAATAAAGAAAAACCATTTCAGAAGGGTACAGTAAGAGAATTTTTTGGAAATCTATTCGGTAAGGCTATTGCGAGGGATTTTATGGAAAAAGTTTGACAGAGGGCAATGGTGGGGAATTTTAAAAATTCACAAATGAAGGCTATAGTAAGGGTTTTTATGAAAATTTAAAAGAGTTGAAAAAATTTCAAAAATTAATGAAAAACCCATTGTGAAGGCTGGAAATTTTTGAAAATTTATTCTAGAAGGCTAAAGTATAAATTAAAAGAGTAGAAAAAAATTTTAAAAATTAATGAAAAACAAGTTGTGAAGGCTGGAAATTTTTTGAAAATTTATTCCAGAAGGCTATATTAAGGGATTTGGAGAAAATATTTTGACAGAATGTTATAGAGAGGGAATATGAAGAAAAATCTCAAATGAAGACTATAGTTATGGTTTTTAATGAAAATTTTTGACACCGGAGAAAAATATAAGAGATTATTGAAAAATCGTTGACGAAGGCTATAATTAGGGTATTTTGCAAAGATTTATTCTTTGAAGGCAATAGTGAGGGATTTGGAAGAAAAATTTCGACTGAATTCTATAGAGTGTGAATTTGAAGAAAAATCTAAAATGAAGACTATAGTTAAGGTTTTTTATGAAAAATTGTTGAGATGGCCAAAAAAATAAAAAATTAATCAAAAACCATTTATGAAGGCTATAATAAGGGAATTTTTTGAATATTTATTCCTAAAGGCTATAGTAAGGGCTTTGGAGGATAAATTTTGATAGATGGCAAAAGTAAGGAAATTTGAAAAAATATCACAAAAGAATGCTAGTAAGGGTTTTTTGTGAAACATTATGAGAAAATACAAAAAAACATAAAAATTATGTTTTTTTGACAAAAATTTCAAAAAAATGTTAAACCATTTACAGAAAGGCTATAGTAAGGAAATTTTTAAAATTTATTCAGAAGGCTCTTTGGTAAAGAATTTTAGGAAAAATTTTTACAGAAGCCAATAGTAAGGGGATTTGAAAAAAAATCACAAAAGAAGGCAACAGTATGGGTTTTGTATGAAAAATTATGAGAGTAGACAAAAATTTCAAATATTAATGAAAACCCATTTGCGAAGGATATAGAAAGGAATTTAAAGATAGAATTTCGACAAAATGCTATAGTGACGGAATTTGAAGAAAAGTCTCAAATAAAGACTATATTAAGATTTTTTGATGAAACATTTTCAAAATGGACAAAAATATGAAAATTCAATGAAAATCCATTTATGAAGCCGACAGTAAGGTAATTTTTTGAATTTTTTTTTTCTTGAAAGCTATTGTATGGGATTTGGAGGAAACCTAATGACTGAATTCTACAGTAAGGGAATTTGAAAAAAAATAACAAAAGAAGGCTATAGTTAGGGTTATTTAAGAGAAATTGTGATAGTTGAAAGCAATTTCAAAAATTTAATAAAAAATCATTTGGCAAGGAAATAGTAAGAGAATTTTTAGAAACTTTATGCCTCAAGGATATGGTAAGGGATTGGGAGGAAAAAATTTTTGACGTAATCCTATAGTGTGAGAATTTGAATGAAAATCTCAAATGAAGATTTTTTATGAAAACTTATGAGAGAAGACAAAAATTCAAAAAATATGAGAGTTGACATAAATTTTAAAAATTAAATAAAAATAAATGCAGAATCCTATAGTAAAGGAATTTTTTGGAAATTTATTCGTGGAGGCAAGAGTAAATGATTTTGAGGAAAAATTTTGATCGAAAAGCAATAGCAAGGGAATTTGAAAAAAAAAAAGGCTATTGTAAGGGTTTTTACTTAAAAAAATTATGAGAAAAGAGAATAAATTTCAAAAATTAATGAAAAACCATTTTAAAAGCAAAAGTAAAGATTTTTGTTTAAATTTTTCATAAAGGCCATAATAAGTGATTTTGAGGAAAATGTTTGACCAAAAGCTATAGTAAGGGAATTTGAAAAAAAAAATCTCAAATGAAGGCAATAGTAAGGATTTTTATAAAAATTATGAGAGTAGACAAAAATTTCAAAAAAAAAAGAAAACCATTTCAGAAGGGTACAGTAAGAGAATTTTTGGAAATCTATTCGGTAAGGCTATTATGGGGATTTTATGGAAAAGGTTTGACAGAGGGCTATGGTGGGGAATTTTAAAAAATTCACAAATGAAGGCTATAGTAAGGGTTTTTTATGAAAATTTAAAAGAGTTGAAAAAATTTCAAAAATTAATGAAAAAACAATTGTGAAGGCTGGAAATTTTTGAAAATTTATTCTAGAAGGCTAAAGTATAAATTAAAAGAGTAGAAAAAATTTAAAAAATTAATGAAAAACAAGTTGTGAAGGCTAGAAATTTTTTGAAAATTTATTCCAGAAGGCTATATTAAGGGATTTGGAGAAAATATTTTGACAGAATGTTATAGAGAGGGAATATGAAGAAAAATCTCAAATGAAGACTATAGTTATGGTTTTTAATGAAAATTTTTGACACCGGAGAAAAATATAAGAGATTATTGAAAAATCGTTGACGAAGGCTATAATTAGGGTATTTTACAAAGATTTATTCTTTGAAGGCAATAGTGAGGGATTTGGAAGAAAAATTTCGACTGAATTCTATAGAGTGTGAATTTGAAGAAAAATCTAAAATGAAGACTATAGTTAAGGTTTTTATGAAAAATTGTTGAGATGGCCAAAAAAAATAAAAAATTAATCAAAAACCATTTATGAAGGCTATAATAAGGGAATTTTTTGAATATTTATTCCTAAAGGCTATAGTAAGGGCTTTGGAGGATAAATTTTGATAGATGGAAATTTGAAAAAATATCACAAAAGAATGCTAGTAAGGGTTTTTTGTGAAACATTATGAGAAAATACAAAAACATAAAAAATTATGTTTTTGACAAAAGTTTCAAAAAAAAATGTTAAACCATTTACAGAAAGCTATAGTAAGGAAATTTTTTAAAATTTATTCGTGAAGGCTCTTTGGTAAAGAATTTTAGGAAAAATTTTTACTGAAGCCAATAGTAAGGGGATTTGAAAAAGAATCACAAAAGAAGGCTACAGTATGGGTTTTGTATGAAAAATTATGAGAGTACGACAAAAATTTCAAATATTAATGAAAACCCATTTGCGAAGGATATAGAAAGGAATTTAAAGATAGAATTTCGACATAATGCTATAGTGACGGAATTTGAAGAAAAGTCTCAAATAAAGACTATATTAAGATTTTTTGATGAAACATTTTCAGAATGGACAAAAATATGAAAATTCAATGAAAATCCATTTATGAAGCCGACAGTAAGGTAATTTTTTGAATTTTTTTGTTCTTGAAAGCTATAGTAAGGGATTTGGAGGAAACCTAATGACTGAATTCTACAGTAAGGGAATTTGAAAAAAAACTAAAAAGAAGGCTATAGTTAGGGTTATTTAAGAGAAATTGTGATAGTTGAAAGCAATTTCAAAAATTAATAAAAAATCATTTGGCAAGGAAATAGTAAGAGAATTTTTAGAAACTTTATGCCTCAAGGATATGGTAAGGGATTGGGAGGAAAAACTTTTGACGTAATCCTATAGTGTGAGAATTTGAATGAAAATCTCAAATGAAGATTTTTTTTATGAAAACTTATGAGAGAAGACAAAAATTTCAAAAATATGAGAGTTGACATAAATTTAAAAATTAAATAAAAATAAATGCAGAATCCTATAGTAAAGGAATTTTTTGGAAATTTATTCGTGGAGGCAAGAGTAAATGATTTTGAGGAAAAATTTTGATCGAAAGCAATAGCAAGGGAATTTGAAAAAAAAAAAAAAACAAATTAAGGCTATTGTAAGGGTTTTTTACTTAAAAAATGAGAAAAAGATAAATTTCAAAAATTAATGAAAAACCATTTTTAAAAGCAAAAGTAAAGATTTTTGTTTAAATTTTTCATAAAGGCCATAATAAGTGATTTTGAGGAAAATGTTTGACCAAAAGCTATAGTAAGGGAATTTGAAAAAAAATCTCAAATGAAGGCAATAGTAAGGATTTTTATAAAAAATTATGAGAGTAGACAAAAATTTCAAAAAATAAAGAAAAACCATTTCAGAAGGGTACAGTAAGAGAATTTTTTGGAAATCTATTCGGTAAGGCTATTGCGAGGGATTTTATGGAAAAGGTTTGACAGAGGGCAATGGTGGGGTATTTTAAAAAATTCACAAATGAAGGCTATAGTAAGGGTTTTTTATGAAAATTTAAAAGAGTTGAAAAAATTTCAAAAATTAATGAAAAAACAATTGTGAAGGCTGGAAATTTTTGAAAATTTATTCTAGAAGGCTAAAGTATAAATTAAAAGAGTAGAAAAAATTTGAAAAATTAATGAAAAACAAGTTGTGAAGGCTAGAAATTTTTTGAAAATTTATTCCAGAAGGCTATATTAAGGGATTTGGAGAAAATATTTTGACAGAATGTTATAGAGAGGGAATATGAAGAAAAATCTCAAATGAAGACTATAGTTATGGTTTTTAATGAAAATTTTTGACACCGGAGAAAAATATAAGAGATTATTGAAAAATCGTTGACGAAGGCTATAATTAGGGTATTTTACAAAGATTTATTCTTTGAAGGCAATAGTGAGGGATTTGGAAGAAAAATTTCGACTGAATTCTATAGAGTGTGAATTTGAAGAAAAATCTAAAATGAAGACTATAGTTAAGGTTTTTTATGAAAAATTGTTGAGATGGCCAAAAAAATAAAAAAATTTAATCAAAACCATTTATGAAGGCTATAATAAGGGAATTTTTTGAATATTTATTCCTAAAGGCTATAGTAAGGGCTTTGGAGGATAAATTTTGATAGATGGCAAAAAGTAAGGAAATTTGAAAAAATATCACAAAAGAATGCTAGTAAGGGTTTTTGTGAAACATTATGAGAAAATACAAAAACATAAAAAATATGTTTTTGACAAAAGTTTCAAAAAAAAAATGTTAAACCATTTACGGAAGGCTATAGTAAGGAAATTTTTTAAAATTTATTCAGTGAAGGCTCTTTGGTAAAGAATTTTAGGAAAAATTTTTACTGAAGCCAATAGTAAGGGGATTTGAAAAAAATCACAAAAAGAAGGCTACAGTATGGGTTTTGTATGAAAAATTATGAGAGTACGACAAAAATTTCAAATATTAATGAAAACCCATTTGCTGAAGGATATAGAAAGGAATTTAAAGATAGAATTTCGACATAATGCTATAGTGACGAATTTGAAGAAAAGTCTCAAATAAAGACTATATTAAGATTTTTTGATGAAACATTTTCAGAATGGACAAAAATATGAAAATTCAATGAAAATCCATTTATGAAGCCGACCAGTAAGGTAATTTTTTTTGAATTTTTTTGTTCTTGAAAGCTATAGTAAGGGATTTGGAGGAAACCTAATGACTGAATTCTACAGTAAGGGAATTTGAAAAAAAAACTAAAGAAGGCTATAGTTAGGGTTATTTAAGAGAAATTGTGATAGTTGAAAGCAATTTCAAAAATTAATAAAAAATCATTTGGCAAGGAAATAGTAAGAGAATTTTTAGAAACTTTATGCCTCCAGGATATGGTAAGGGATTGGGAGGAAAAACTTTTGACGTAATCCTATAGTGTGAGAATTTGAATGAAAATCTCAAATGAAGATTTTTTGAAAACTTATGAGAGAAGACAAAAATTTCAAAAAAATATGAGAGTTGACATAAATTTAAAAAATTAAATAAAAATAAATGCAGAATCCTATAGTAAAGGAATTTTTTGAAATTTATTCGTGGAGGCAAGAGTAAATGATTTTGAGGAAAAATTTTGATCGAAAGCAATAGCAAGGGAATTTGAAAAAAAAAAACAAATTAAGGCTATTGTAAGGGTTTTTTACGAAAAATTATGAGAAAAGAGATAAATTTCAAAAATTAATGAAAAACCATTTTTAAAAGCAAAAGTAAAGATTTTGTTTAAATTTTTTCATAAAGGCCATAATAAGTGATTTTGAGGAAAATGTTTGACCAAAAGCTATAGTAAGGGAATTTGAAAAAAAATCAAATGAAGGCAATAGTAAGGATTTTTATAAAAATTATGAGAGTAGACAAAAATTTCAAAAAAAAAAAGAAAAACCATTTCAGAAGGGTACAGTAAGAGAATTTTTGGAAATCTATTCGGTAAGGCTATTATGAGGGATTTTATGGAAAAGGTTTGACAGAGGGCAATGGTGGGGTATTTTAAAAAAATTCACAAATGAAGGCTATAGTAAGGGTTTTTATGAAAATTTAAAAGAGTTGAAAAAAATTTCAAAAATTAATGAAAAAACAATTGTGAAGGCTGGAAATTTTTGAAAATTTATTCTAGAAGGCTAAAGTATAAATTAAAAGAGTAGAAAAAATTTAAAAAATTAATGAAAAACAAGTTGTGAAGGCTAGAAATTTTTTGAAAATTTATTCCAGAAGGCTATATTAAGGGATTTGGAGAAAATATTTTGACAGAATGTTATAGAGAGGGAATATGAAGAAAAAAATCTCAAATGAAGACTATAGTTATGGTTTTAATGAAAATTTTTGACACCGGAGAAAAATATAAGAGATTATTGAAAAATCGTTGACTAAGGCTATAATTAGGGTATTTTACAAAGATTTATTCTTTGAAGGCAATAGTGAGGGATTTGGAAGAAAAATTTCGACTGAATTCTATAGAGTGTGAATTTGAAGAAAAATCTAAAATGAAGACTATAGTTAAGGTTTTTATGAAAAATTGTTGAGATGGCCAAAAAATAAAAATTAATCAAAACCATTTATGAAGGCTATAATAAGGGAATTTTTTGAATATTTATTCCTAAAGGCTATAGTAAGGGCTTTGGAGGATAAATTTTGATAGATGGCAAAAGTAAGGAAATTTGAAAAAAATATCACAAAAAAGAATGCTAGTAAGGGTTTTTGTGAAACATTATGAGAAAATACAAAAACATAAAAAATTATGTTTTTGACAAAAGTTTCAAAAAAAAAAATGTTAAACCATTTACTGGAAGGCTATAGTAAGGAAATTTTTTAAAATTTATTCGTGAAGGCTCTTTGGTAAAGAATTTTAGGAAAAATTTTTACTGAAGCCAATAGTAAGGGGATTTGAAAAAAATCACAAAAGAAGGCTACAGTATGGGTTTTGTATGAAAAATTATGAGAGTACGACAAAAAATTTCAAATATTAATGAAAACCCATTTCTTGAAGGATATAGAAAGGAATTTAAAGATAGAATTTCGACATAATGCTATAGTGACGAATTTGAAGAAAAAAAGTCTCAAATAAAGACTATATTAAGATTTTTTGATGAAACATTTTCAGAATGGACAAAAATATGAAAATTCAATGAAAATCCATTTATGAAGCCGACAGTAAGGTAATTTTTTGAATTTTTTTTGTTCTTGAAAGCTATAGTAAGGGATTTGGAGGAAACCTAATGACTGAATTCTACAGTAAGGGAATTTGAAAAAAAAAAATAACTAAAGAAGGCTATAGTTAGGGTTATTTAAGAGAAATTGTGATAGTTGAAAGCAATTTCAAAAATTAATAAAAAAATCATTTGGCAAGGAAATAGTAAGAGAATTTTTAGAAACTTTATGCCTCCAGGATATGGTAAGGGATTGGGAGGAAAAAACTTTACGTAATCCTATAGTGTGAGAATTTGAATGAAAATCTCAAATGAAGATTTTTTTGAAAACTTATGAGAGAAGACAAAAATTTCAAAAAATATGAGAGTTGACATAAATTTCAAAAATTAAATAAAAATAAATGCAGAATCCTATAGTAAAGGAATTTTTTGGAAATTTATTCGTGGAGGCAAGAGTAAATGATTTTGAGGAAAAATTTTGATCGAAAGCAATAGCAAGGGAATTTGAAAAAAAAAAACAAATTAAGGCTATTGTAAGGGTTTTTACTTAAAAAATTATGAGAAAAGAGATAAATTTCAAAAATTAATGAAAAACCATTTTAAAAGCAAAAGTAAAGATTTTGTTTAAATTTTTCATAAAGGCCATAATAAGTGATTTTGAGGAAAATGTTTGACCAAAAGCTATAGTAAGGGAATTTGAAAAAAAAATCTCAAATGAAGGCAATAGTAAGGATTTTTATAAAAAATTATGAGAGTAGACAAAAATTTCAAAAAAAAAGAAAAACCATTTCAGAAGGGTACAGTAAGAGAATTTTTTGAAATCTATTCGGTAAGGCTATTATGAGGGATTTTATGGAAAAGGTTTGACAGAGGGCAATGGTGGGGTATTTTAAAAAATTCACAAATGAAGGCTATAGTAAGGGTTTTTATGAAAATTTAAAAGAGTTGAAAAAATTTCAAAAATTAATGAAAAAAAACAATTGTGAAGGCTGGAAATTTTTGAAAATTTATTCTAGAAGGCTAAAGTATAAATTAAAAGAGTAGAAAAATTTTGAAAAATTAATGAAAAACAAGTTGTGAAGGCTAGAAATTTTTTGAAAATTTATTCCAGAAGGCTATATTAAGGGATTTGGAGAAAATATTTTGACAGAATGTTATAGAGAGGGAATATGAAGAAAAATCTCAAATGAAGACTATAGTTATGGTTTTTAATGAAAATTTTTGACACCGGAGAAAAATATAAGAGATTATTGAAAAATCGTTGACGAAGGCTATAATTAGGGTATTTTACAAAGATTTATTCTTTGAAGGCAATAGTGAGGGATTTGGAAGAAAAATTTCGACTGAATTCTATAGAGTGTGAATTTGAAGAAAAATCTAAAATGAAGACTATAGTTAAGGTTTTTTATGAAAAATTGTTGAGATGGCCAAAAAAAAAAAAAAATTAATCAAAAACCATTTATGAAGGCTATAATAAGGGAATTTTTTGAATATTTATTCCTAAAGGCTATAGTAAGGGCTTTGGAGGATAAATTTTGATAGATGGCAAAAGTAAGGAAATTTGAAAAAATATCACAAAAGAATGCTAGTAAGGGTTTTTTGTGAAACATTATGAGAAAATACAAAAACATAAAAAATTATGTTTTTGACAAAAGTTTCAAAAAAAAATGTTAAACCATTTACGGAAGGCGATAGTAAGGAAATTTTTTAAAATTTATTCGTGAAGGCTCTTTGGTAAAGAATTTTAGGAAAAATTTTTACTGAAGCCAATAGTAAGGGGATTTGAAAAAAAATCACAAAAGAAGGCTACAGTATGGGTTTTGTATGAAAAATTATGAGAGTACGACAAAAATTTCAAATATTAATGAAAACCCATTTGCTAAGGGATATAGAAAGGAATTTAAAGATAGAATTTCGACATAATGCTATAGTGACGAATTTGAAGAAAAGTCTCAAAATAAAGACTATATTAAGATTTTTTGATGAAACATTTTCAGAATGGACAAAAATATGAAAATTCAATGAAAATCCATTTATGAAGCCGACAAGAAAGGTAATTTTTGAATTTTTTTCTTCTTGAAAGCTATAGTAAGGGATTTGGAGGAAACCTAATGACTGAATTCTACAGTAAGGGAATTTGAAAAAAAATAACTAAAGAAGGCTATAGTTAGGGTTATTTAAGAGAAATTGTGATAGTTGAAAGCAATTTCAAAAATTAATAAAAAATCATTTGGCAAGGAAATAGTAAGAGAATTTTTAGAAACTTTATGCCTCCAGGATATGGTAAGGGATTGGGAGGAAAAAACTTTACGTAATCCTATAGTGTGAGAATTTGAATGAAAATCTCAAATGAAGATTTTTTGAAAACTTATGAGAGAAGACAAAAATTTCAAAAAATATGAGAGTTGACATAAATTTCAAAAATTAAATAAAAATAAATGCAGAATCCTATAGTAAAGGAATTTTTGGAAATTTATTCGTGGAGGCAAGAGTAAATGATTTTGAGGAAAAATTTTGATCGAAAAGCAATAGCAAGGGAATTTGAAAAAAAAAAAAAAAAATTAAGGCTATTGTAAGGGTTTTTACGAAAAAATTATGAGAAAAGAGATAAATTTCAAAAATTAATGAAAAACCATTTTTAAAAGCAAAAGTAAAGATTTTGTTTAAATTTTTCATAAAGGCCATAATAAGTGATTTTGAGGAAAATGTTTGACCAAAAGCTATAGTAAGGGAATTTGAAAAAAAATCAAATGAAGGCAATAGTAAGGATTTTTATAAAAAATTATGAGAGTAGACAAAAATTTCAAAAAATAAAGAAAACCATTTCAGAAGGGTACAGTAAGAGAATTTTTTGGAAATCTATTCGGTAAGGCTATTATGAGGGATTTTATGGAAAAGGTTTGACAGAGGGCAATGGTGGGGTATTTTAAAAAATTCACAAATGAAGGCTATAGTAAGGGTTTTTATGAAAATTTAAAAAGAGTTGAAAAAATTTCAAAATTAATGAAAAAACAATTGTGAAGGCTGGAAATTTTTGAAAATTTATTCTAGAAGGCTAAAGTATAAATTAAAAAGAGTAGAAAAAATTTAAAAAATTAATGAAAAAAAACAAGTTGTGAAGGCTAGAAATTTTTTGAAAATTTATTCCAGAAGGCTATATTAAGGGATTTGGAGAAAATATTTTGACAGAATGTTATAGAGAGGGAATATGAAGAAAAATCTCAAATGAAGACTATAGTTATGGTTTTTAATGAAAATTTTTGACACCGGAGAAAAATATAAGAGATTATTGAAAAATCGTTGACGAAGGCTATAATTAGGGTATTTTACAAAGATTTATTCTTTGAAGGCAATAGTGAGGGATTTGGAAGAAAAATTTCGACTGAATTCTATAGAGTGTGAATTTGAAGAAAAATCTAAAATGAAGACTATAGTTAAGGTTTTTTATGAAAAATTGTTGAGATGGCCAAAAAAATAAAAAATTAATCAAAAACCATTTATGAAGGCTATAATAAGGGAATTTTTTGAATATTTATTCCTAAAGGCTATAGTAAGGGCTTTGGAGGATAAATTTTGATAGATGGCAAAAGTAAGGAAATTTGAAAAAATATCACAAAAGAATGCTAGTAAGGGTTTTTTGTGAAACATTATGAGAAAATACAAAAACATAAAAAATTATGTTTTTGACAAAAGTTTCAAAAAAAAATGTTAAACCATTTACGGAAGGCTTATAGTAAGGAAATTTTTTAAAATTTATTCGTGAAGGCTCTTTTGGTAAAGAATTTTAGGAAAAATTTTTTACTGAAGCCAATAGTAAGGGGATTTGAAAAAGAATCACAAAAGAAGGCTACAGTATGGGTTTTGTATGAAAAATTATGAGAGTACGACAAAAATTTCAAATATTAATGAAAACCCATTTCTTGAAGGATATAGAAAGGAATTTAAAGATAGGGAATTTCGACATAATGCTATAGTGACGAATTTGAAGAAAAGTCTCAAATAAAGACTATATTAAGATTTTTTGATGAAACATTTTCAGAATGGACAAAAATATGAAAATTCAATGAAAATCCATTTATGAAGCCGACAGTAAGGTAATTTTTTGAATTTTTTTGTTCTTGAAAGCTATAGTAAGGGATTTGGAGGAAACCTAATGACTGAATTCTACAGTAAGGGAATTTGAAAAAAAATAACTAAAGAAGGCTATAGTTAGGGTTATTTAAGAGAAATTGTGATAGTTGAAAGCAATTTCAAAAATTAATAAAAAATCATTTGGCAAGGAAATAGTAAGAGAATTTTTAGAAACTTTATGCCTCCAGGATATGGTAAGGGATTGGGAGGAAAAACTTTACGTAATCCTATAGTGTGAGAATTTGAATGAAAATCTCAAATGAAGATTTTTTTGAAAACTTATGAGAGAAGACAAAAATTTCAAAAAAATATGAGAGTTGACATAAATTTCAAAAATTAAATAAAAATAAATGCAGAATCCTATAGTAAAGGAATTTTTTGGAAATTTATTCGTGGAGGCAAGAGTAAATGATTTTGAGGAAAAATTTTGATCGAAAAGCAATAGCAAGGGAATTTGAAAAAAAACAAATTAAGGCTATTGTAAGGGTTTTTACTTAAAAATTATGAGAAAAGAGATAAATTTCAAAAAATTAATGAAAAACCATTTTAAAAGCAAAAGTAAAGATTTTGTTTAAATTTTTCATAAAGGCCATAATAAGTGATTTTGAGGAAAATGTTTGACCAAAAGCTATAGTAAGGGAATTTGAAAAAAAATCTCAAATGAAGGCAATAGTAAGGATTTTTATAAAAATTATGAGAGTAGACAAAAATTTCAAAAAATAAAGAAAAACCATTTCAGAAGGGTACAGTAAGAGAATTTTTTGGAAATCTATTCTCGTAAGGCTATTATGAGGGATTTTATGGAAAAGGTTTGACAGAGGGCAATGGTGGGGTATTTTAAAAATTCACAAATGAAGGCTATAGTAAGGGTTTTTTATGAAAATTTAAAAGAGTTGAAAAAATTTCAAAAATTAATGAAAAAACAATTGTGAAGGCTGGAAATTTTTGAAAATTTATTCTAGAAGGCTGAAGTATAAATTAAAAGAGTAGAAAAAATTTAAAAAATTAATGAAAAACAAGTTGTGAAGGCTAGAAATTTTTTGAAAATTTATTCCAGAAGGCTATATTAAGGGATTTGGAGAAAATATTTTGACAGAATGTTATAGAGAGGGAATATGAAGAAAAATCTCAAATGAAGACTATAGTTATGGTTTTTAATGAAAATTTTTGACACCGGAGAAAAATATAAGAGATTATTGAAAAATCGTTGACGAAGGCTATAATTAGGGTATTTTACAAAGATTTATTCTTTGAAGGCAATAGTGAGGGATTTGGAAGAAAAATTTCGACTGAATTCTATAGAGTGTGAATTTGAAGAAAAATCTAAAATGAAGACTATAGTTAAGGTTTTTTATGAAAAATTGTTGAGATGGCCAAAAAAAAAAAAAATTAATCAAAAACCATTTATGAAGGCTATAATAAGGGAATTTTTTGAATATTTATTCCTAAAGGCTATAGTAAGGGCTTTGGAGGATAAATTTTGATAGATGGCAAAAAGTAAGGAAATTTGAAAAAATATCACAAAAGAATGCTAGTAAGGGTTTTTGTGAAACATTATGAGAAAATACAAAAACATAAAAAATTATGTTTTTTGACAAAAGTTTCAAAAAAAAAAAATGTTAAACCATTTACGGAAGGCTTATAGTAAGGAAATTTTTTAAATTTATTCGTGGAAGGCTCTTTTTGGTAAAGAATTTTAGGAAAAATTTTTTACTGAAGCCAATAGTAAGGGGATTTGAAAAAAATCACAAAAGAAGGCTACAGTATGGGTTTTGTATGAAAAATTATGAGAGTACGACAAAAATTTCAAATATTAATGAAAACCCATTTCTGAAGGATATAGAAAGGAATTTAAAGATAGAATTTCGACATAATGCTATAGTGACGAATTTGAAGAAAAGTCTCAAATAAAGACTATATTAAGATTTTTTTGATGAAACATTTTCAGAATGGACAAAAATATGAAAATTCAATGAAAATCCATTTATGAAGCCGACAGTAAGGTAATTTTTTGAATTTTTTTTTGTTCTTGAAAGCTATAGTAAGGGATTTGGAGGAAACCTAATGACTGAATTCTACAGTAAGGGAATTTGAAAAAATAACTAAAGAAGGCTATAGTTAGGGTTATTTAAGAGAAATTGTGATAGTTGAAAGCAATTTCAAAAATTAATAAAAAATCATTTGGCAAGGAAATAGTAAGAGAATTTTTAGAAACTTTATGCCTCCAGGATATGGTAAGGGATTGGGAGGAAAAACTTTACGTAATCCTATAGTGTGAGAATTTGAATGAAAATCTCAAATGAAGATTTTTTTGAAAACTTATGAGAGAAGACAAAAATTTCAAAAAATATGAGAGTTGACATAAATTTCAAAAATTAAATAAAAATAAATGCAGAATCCTATAGTAAAGGAATTTTTTGGAAATTTATTCGTGGAGGCAAGAGTAAATGATTTTGAGGAAAAATTTTGATCGAAAGCAATAGCAAGGGAATTTGAAAAAAAAAACAAATTAAGGCTATTGTAAGGGTTTTTTACGAAAAATTATGAGAAAAGAGATAAATTTCAAAAATGAATGAAAAACCATTTTTAAAAGCAAAAGTAAAGATTTTTGTTTAAATTTTTCATAAAGGCCATAATAAGTGATTTTGAGGAAAATGTTTGACCAAAAGCTATAGTAAGGGAATTTGAAAAAAAATCTCAAATGAAGGCAATAGTAAGGATTTTTATAAAAAATTATGAGAGTAGACAAAAATTTCAAAAAATAAAGAAAAACCATTTCAGAAGGGTACGGTAAGAGAATTTTTTGGAAATCTATTCGGTAAGGCTATTGTGAGGGATTTTATGGAAAAGGTTTGACAGAGGGCAATGGTGGGGTATTTTAAAAAATTCACAAATGAAGGCTATAGTAAGGGTTTTTTATGAAAATTTAAAAGAGTTGAAAAAATTTCAAAAATTAATGAAAAAGCAATTGTGAAGGCTGGAAATTTTTGAAAATTTATTCTAGAAGGCTGAAGTATAAATTAAAAGAGTAGAAAAAATTTAAAAAATTAATGAAAAACAAGTTGTGAAGGCTAGAAATTTTTTGAAAATTTATTCCAGAAGGCTATATTAAGGGATTTGGAGAAAATATTTTGACAGAATGTTATAGAGAGGGAATATGAAGAAAAAAATCTCAAATGAAGACTATAGTTATGGTTTTAATGAAAATTTTTGACACGGAGAAAAATATAAAGAGATTATTGAAAAATCGTTGACTGAAGGCTATAATTAGGGTATTTTACAAAGATTTATTCTTTGAAGGCAATAGTGAGGGATTTGGAAGAAAAATTTCGACTGAATTCTATAGAGTGTGAATTTGAAGAAAAATCTAAAATGAAGACTATAGTTAAGGTTTTTATGAAAAATTGTTGAGATGGCCAAAAAATAAAAAAAATTAATCAAAACCATTTATGAAGGCTATAATAAGGGAATTTTTTGAATATTTATTCCTAAAGGCTATAGTAAGGGCTTTGGAGGATAAATTTTGATAGATGGCAAAAGTAAGGAAATTTGAAAAAATATCACAAAAGAATGCTAGTAAGGGTTTTTTGTGAAACATTATGAGAAAATACAAAAACATAAAAAATTATGTTTTTGACAAAAGTTTCAAAAAAAAATGTTAAACCATTTACGGAAGGCGATAGTAAGGAAATTTTTTAAAATTTATTCGTGAAGGCTCTTTGGTAAAGAATTTTAGGAAAAATTTTTGCTGAAGCCAATAGTAAGGGGATTTGAAAAAAATCACAAAAGAAGGCTACAGTATGGGTTTTGTATGAAAAATTATGAGAGTACGACAAAAATTTCAAATATTAATGAAAACCCATTTGCGAAGGATATAGAAAGGAATTTAAAGATAGAATTTCGACATAATGCTATAGTGACGGAATTTGAAGAAAAGTCTCAAATAAAGACTATATTAAGATTTTTTGATGAAACATTTTCAGAATGGACAAAAATATGAAAATTCAATGAAAATCCATTTATGAAGCCGACAGTAAGGTAATTTTTTGAATTTTTTTGTTCTTGAAAGCTATAGTAAGGGATTTGGAGGAAACCTAATGACTGAATTCTACAGTAAGGGAATTTGAAAAAAAATAACTAAAGAAGGCTATAGTTAGGGTTATTTAAGAGAAATTGTGATAGTTGAAAGCAATTTCAAAAATTAATAAAAAATCATTTGGCAAGGAAATAGTAAGAGAATTTTTAGAAACTTTATGCCTCCAGGATATGGTAAGGGATTGGGAGGAAAAACTTTACGTAATCCTATAGTGTGAGAATTTGAATGAAAATCTCAAATGAAGATTTTTTTGAAAACTTATGAGAGAAGACAAAAATTTCAAAAAATATGAGAGTTGACATAAATTTCAAAAATTAAATAAAAATAAATGCAGAATCCTATAGTAAAGGAATTTTTTGGAAATTTATTCGTGGAGGCAAGAGTAAATGATTTTGAGGAAAAATTTTGATCGAAAGCAATAGCAAGGGAATTTGAAAAAAAAAAACAAATTAAGGCTATTGTAAGGGTTTTTTACGAAAAATTATGAGAAAAGAGATAAATTTCAAAAATGAATGAAAAACCATTTTTAAAAGCAAAAGTAAAGATTTTTGTTTAAATTTTTCATAAAGGCCATAATAAGTGATTTTGAGGAAAATGTTTGACCAAAAGCTATAGTAAGGGAATTTGAAAAAAAATCTCAAATGAAGGCAATAGTAAGGATTTTTATAAAAATTATGAGAGTAGACAAAATTTCAAAAAAATAAAAGAAAAACCATTTCAGAAGGGTAACGGTAAGAGAATTTTTGGAAATCTATTCGGTAAGGCTATTATGAGGGATTTTATGGAAAAGGTTTGACAGAGGGCAATGGTGGGGTATTTTAAAAATT
This sequence comes from Aristolochia fimbriata, assembly GCA_019845555.1. Taxonomy (NCBI): domain Eukaryota; kingdom Viridiplantae; phylum Streptophyta; class Magnoliopsida; order Piperales; family Aristolochiaceae; genus Aristolochia; species Aristolochia fimbriata. The sequence continues at coordinate 37,033,345 of CM034080.1, forward strand.
CACAAATGAAGGCTATAGTAAGGGTTTTTATGAAAATTTAAAAGAGTTGAAAAAATTTCAAAAATTAATGAAAAACAATTGTGAAGGCTGGAAATTTTTGAAAATTTATTCTAGAAGGCTGAAGTATAAATTAAAAGAGTAGAAAAAAAATTAAAAAATTAATGAAAAACAAGTTGTGAAGGCTAGAAATTTTTTGAAAATTTATTCCAGAAGGCTATATTAAGGGATTTGGAGAAAATATTTTGACAGAATGTTATAGAGAGGGAATATGAAGAAAAATCTCAAATGAAGACTATAGTTATGGTTTTAATGAAAATTTTTGACACCGAGAAAAATATATAAGAGATTATTGAAAAATCGTTGATCGAAAGGCTATAATTAGGGTATTTTACAAAGATTTATTCTTTGAAGGCAATAGTGAGGGATTTGGAAGAAAAATTTCGACTGAATTCTATAGAGTGTGAATTTGAAGAAAAATCTAAAATGAAGACTATAGTTAAGGTTTTTTATGAAAAATTGTTGAGATGGCCAAAAAAATAAAAAATTAATCAAAAACCATTTATGAAGGCTATAATAAGGGAATTTTTTGAATATTTATTCCTAAAGGCTATAGTAAGGGCTTTGGAGGATAAATTTTGATAGATGGCAAAAGTAAGGAAATTTGAAAAAATATCACAAAAGAATGCTAGTAAGGGTTTTTTGTGAAACATTATGAGAAAATACAAAAACATAAAAAATTATGTTTTTGACAAAAGTTTCAAAAAAAAATGTTAAACCATTTACGGAAGGCGATAGTAAGGAAATTTTTTAAAATTTATTCGTGAAGGCTCTTTGGTAAAGAATTTTAGGAAAAATTTTTACTGAAGCCAATAGTAAGGGGATTTGAAAAAGAATCACAAAAGAAGGCTACAGTATGGGTTTTGTATGAAAAATTATGAGAGTACGACAAAAATTTCAAATATTAATGAAAACCCATTTGCGAAGGATATAGAAAGGAATTTAAAGATAGAATTTCGACATAATGCTATAGTGACGAATTTGAAGAAAAGTCTCAAATAAAGACTATATTAAGATTTTTTGATGAAACATTTTCAGAATGGACAAAAATATGAAAATTCAATGAAAATCCATTTATGAAGCCGACAGTAAGGTAATTTTTTGAATTTTTTTGTTCTTGAAAGCTATAGTAAGGGATTTGGAGGAAACCTAATGACTGAATTCTACAGTAAGGGAATTTGAAAAAAAATAACTAAAGAAGGCTATAGTTAGGGTTATTTAAGAGAAATTGTGATAGTTGAAAGCAATTTCAAAAATTAATAAAAAAATCATTTGGCAAGGAAATAGTAAGAGAATTTTTAGAAACTTTATGCCTCCAGGATATGGTAAGGGATTGGGAGGAAAAAAACTTTACGTAATCCTATAGTGTGAGAATTTGAATGAAAATCTCAAATGAAGATTTTTTTGAAAACTTATGAGAGAAGACAAAAATTTCAAAAATATGAGAGTTGACATAAATTTCAAAAATTAAATAAAAATAAATGCAGAATCCTATAGTAAAGGAATTTTTTGGAAATTTATTCGTGGAGGCAAGAGTAAATGATTTTGAGGAAAAATTTTGATCGAAAGCAATAGCAAGGGAATTTGAAAAAAAAAAAAAATTAAGGCTATTGTAAGGGTTTTTTACTTAAAAATTATGAGAAAAGAGATAAATTTCAAAAATGAATGAAAAACCATTTTTAAAAGCAAAAGTAAAGATTTTTGTTTAAATTTTTCATAAAGGCCATAATAAGTGATTTTGAGGAAAATGTTTGACCAAAAGCTATAGTAAGGGAATTTGAAAAAAAATCTCAAATGAAGGCAATAGTAAGGATTTTTATAAAAAATTATGAGAGTAGACAAAAATTTCAAAAATAAAGAAAAACCATTTCAGAAGGGTACGGTAAAGAGAATTTTTTGGAAATCTATTCGGTAAGGCTATTATGAGGGATTTTATGGAAAAGGTTTGACAGAGGGCAATGGTGGGGTATTTTAAAAAATTCACAAATGAAGGCTATAGTAAGGGTTTTATGAAAATTTAAAAGAGTTGAAAAAATTTCAAAAATTAATGAAAAACAATTGTGAAGGCTGGAAATTTTTGAAAATTTATTCTAGAAGGCTGAAGTATAAATTAAAAGAGTAGAAAAAATTTAAAAAATTAATGAAAAACAAGTTGTGAAGGCTAGAAATTTTTTTGAAAATTTATTCCAGAAGGCTATATTAAGGGATTTGGAGAAAATATTTTGACAGAATGTTATAGAGAGGGAATATGAAGAAAAATCTCAAATGAAGACTATAGTTATGGTTTTAATGAAAATTTTTGACACGGAGAAAAATATAAAGAGATTATTGAAAAATCGTTGATCTAAGGCTATAATTAGGGTATTTTACAAAGATTTATTCTTTGAAGGCAATAGTGAGGGATTTGGAAGAAAAATTTCGACTGAATTCTATAGAGTGTGAATTTGAAGAAAAATCTAAAATGAAGACTATAGTTAAGGTTTTTATGAAAAATTGTTGAGATGGCCAAAAAAAAAAAAAAATTAATCAAAACCATTTATGAAGGCTATAATAAGGGAATTTTTTTGAATATTTATTCCTAAAGGCTATAGTAAGGGCTTTGGAGGATAAATTTTGATAGATGGCAAAAAAGTAAGGAAATTTGAAAAAATATCACAAAAGAATGCTAGTAAGGGTTTTTTGTGAAACATTATGAGAAAATACAAAAACATAAAAAATTATGTTTTTGACAAAAGTTTCAAAAAAAAAAAAAAATGTTAAACCATTTACTGGAAGGCTTATAGTAAGGAAATTTTTTAAAATTTATTCGTGAAGGCTCTTTGGTAAAGAATTTTAGGAAAAATTTTTACTGAAGCCAATAGTAAGGGGATTTGAAAAAAATCATCAAAAAGAAGGCTACAGTATGGGTTTTGTATGAAAAATTATGAGAGTACGACAAAAATTTCAAATATTAATGAAAACCCATTTCTGAAAGGATATAGAAAGGAATTTAAAGATAGAATTTCGACATAATGCTATAGTGACGAATTTGAAGAAAAGTCTCAAATAAAGACTATATTAAGATTTTTTGATGAAACATTTTCAGAATGGACAAAAATATGAAAATTCAATGAAAATCCATTTATGAAGCCGACAGTAAGGTAATTTTTTGAATTTTTTTGTTCTTGAAAGCTATAGTAAGGGATTTGGAGGAAACCTAATGACTGAATTCTACAGTAAGGGAATTTGAAAAAAAATAACTAAAGAAGGCTATAGTTAGGGTTATTTAAGAGAAATTGTGATAGTTGAAAGCAATTTCAAAAATTAATAAAAAATCATTTGGCAAGGAAATAGTAAGAGAATTTTTTTAGAAACTTTATGCCTCCAGGATATGGTAAGGGATTGGGAGGAAAAACTTTACGTAATCCTATAGTGTGAGAATTTGAATGAAAATCTCAAATGAAGATTTTTTTGAAAACTTATGAGAGAAGACAAAAATTTCAAAAAATATGAGAGTTGACATAAATTTCAAAAATTAAATAAAAATAAATGCAGAATCCTATAGTAAAGGAATTTTTTGGAAATTTATTCGTGGAGGCAAGAGTAAATGATTTTGAGGAAAAATTTTGATCGAAAGCAATAGCAAGGGAATTTGAAAAAAAAAAACAAATTAAGGCTATTGTAAGGGTTTTTTACGAAAAATTATGAGAAAAGAGATAAATTTCAAAAATGAATGAAAAACCATTTTTAAAAGCAAAAGTAAAGATTTTTGTTTAAATTTTTCATAAAGGCCATAATAAGTGATTTTTTTGAGGAAAATGTTTGACCAAAAGCTATAGTAAGGGAATTTGAAAAAAAAATCTCAAATGAAGGCAATAGTAAGGATTTTTATAAAAAATTATGAGAGTAGACAAAAATTTCAAAAATAAAAAGAAAAACCATTTCAGAAGGGTACGGTAAGAGAATTTTTTGGAAATCTATTCGGTAAGGCTATTATGCGGGGGATTTTATGGAAAAGGTTTGACAGAGGGCAATGGTGGGGTATTTTAAAAAATTCACAAATGAAGGCTATAGTAAGGGTTTTTTATGAAAATTTAAAAGAGTTGAAAAAATTTCAAAAATTAATGAAAAAACAATTGTGAAGGCTGGAAATTTTTGAAAATTTATTCTAGAAGGCTGAAGTATAAATTAAAAGAGTAGAAAAAATTTAAAAAATTAATGAAAAACAAGTTGTGAAGGCTAGAAATTTTTTGAAAATTTATTCCAGAAGGCTATATTAAGGGATTTGGAGAAAATATTTTGACAGAATGTTATATGAGAGGGAATATGAAGAAAAAATCTCAAATGAAGACTATAGTTATGGTTTTAATGAAAATTTTGACACCGGAGAAAAAAAATATAAGAGATTATTGAAAAATCGTTGTGAAGGCTATAATTAGGGTATTTTACAAAGATTTATTCTTTGAAGGCAATAGTGAGGGATTTGGAAGAAAAATTTCGACTGAATTCTATAGAGTGTGAATTTGAAGAAAAATCTAAAATGAAGACTATAGTTAAGGTTTTTATGAAAAATTGTTGAGATGGCCAAAAAAAAAAAAAAATTAATCAAAACCATTTATGAAGGCTATAATAAGGGAATTTTTTGAATATTTATTCCTAAAGGCTATAGTAAGGGCTTTGGAGGATAAATTTTGATAGATGGCAAAAGTAAGGAAATTTGAAAAAATATCACAAAAGAATGCTAGTAAGGGTTTTTGTGAAACATTATGAGAAAATACAAAAACATAAAAAATTATGTTTTTGACAAAAGTTCAAAAAAAATGTTAAACCATTTACGGAAGAAGCGATAGTAAGGAAATTTTTTTAAATTTATTCGTGAAAGGCTCTTTGGTAAAGAATTTTAGGAAAAATTTTTACTGAAGCCAATAGTAAGGGGATTTGAAAAAGAATCACAAAAGAAGGCTACAGTATGGGTTTTGTATGAAAAATTATGAGAGTCACGACAAAAATTTCAAATATTAATGAAAACCCATTTCTTGAAGGATATAGAAAGGAATTTAAAGATAGAATTTCGACATGCTATATAGTGACGAATTTGAAGAAAAGTCTCAAATAAAGACTATATTAAGATTTTTTTTTTGATGAAACATTTTCAGAATGGACAAAAATATGAAAATTCAATGAAAATCCATTTATGAAGCCGACAGTAAGGTAATTTTTTTTTTTTTTTTGTTCTTGAAAGCTATAGTAAGGGGATTGGAGGAAACCTAATGACTGAATTCTACAGTAAGGGAATTTGAAAAAAAATAACTAAAGAAGGCTATAGTTAGGGTTATTTAAGAGAAATTGTGATAGTTGAAAGCAATTTCAAAAATTAATAAAAAATCATTTGGCAAGGAAATAGTAAGAGAATTTTTAGAAACTTTATGCCTCCAGGATATGGTAAGGGATTGGGAGGAAAAAAAACTTACGTAATCCTATAGTGTGAGAATTTGAATGAAAATCTCAAATGAAGATTTTTTTGAAAACTTATGAGAGAAGACAAAAATTTCAAAAAATATGAGAGTTGACATAAATTTCAAAAATTAAATAAAAATAAATGCAGAATCCTATAGTAAAGGAATTTTTTGGAAATTTATTCGTGGAGGCAAGAGTAAATGATTTTGAGGAAAAATTTTGATCGAAAGCAATAGCAAGGGAATTTGAAAAAAAAAAAAAAAAACAAATTAAGGCTATTGTAAGGGTTTTTTACGAAAAATTATGAGAAAAGAGATAAATTTCAAAAATGAATGAAAAACCATTTTTAAAAGCAAAAGTAAAGATTTTTGTTTAAATTTTTCATAAAGGCCATAATAAGTGATTTTGAGGAAAATGTTTGACCAAAAGCTATAGTAAGGGAATTTGAAAAAAAATCTCAAATGAAGGCAATAGTAAGGATTTTTATAAAAAATTATGAGAGTAGACAAAAATTTCAAAAAATAAAGAAAAACCATTTCAGAAGGGTACGGTAAGAGAATTTTTTGGAAATCTATTCGGTAAGGCTATTGCGAGGGATTTTATGGAAAAGGTTTGACAGAGGGCAATGGTGGGGTATTTTAAAAAATTCACAAATGAAGGCTATAGTAAGGGTTTTTTATGAAAATTTAAAAGAGTTGAAAAAATTTCAAAAATTAATGAAAAAACAATTGTGAAGGCTGGAAATTTTTGAAAATTTATTCTAGAAGGCTGAAGTATAAATTAAAAGAGTAGAAAAAATTTAAAAAATTAATGAAAAACAAGTTGTGAAGGCTAGAAATTTTTTGAAAATTTATTCCAGAAGGCTATATTAAAGGGATTTGGAGAAAATATTTTGACAGAATGTTATAGAGAGGGAATATGAAGAAAAATCTCAAATGAAGACTATAGTTATGGTTTTAATGAAAATTTTTGACACGGAGAAAAAATATAAGAGATTATTGAAAAATCGTTGACTAAAGGCTATAATTAGGGTATTTTACAAAGATTTATTCTTTGAAGGCAATAGTGAGGGATTTGGAAGAAAAATTTCGACTGAATTCTATAGAGTGTGAATTTGAAGAAAAATCTAAAATGAAGACTATAGTTAAGGTTTTTTATGAAAAATTGTTGAGATGGCCAAAAAAATAAAAAATTAATCAAAAACCATTTATGAAGGCTATAATAAGGGAATTTTTTGAATATTTATTCCTAAAGGCTATAGTAAGGGCTTTGGAGGATAAATTTTGATAGATGGCAAAAAGTAAGGAAATTTGAAAAAATATCACAAAAGAATGCTAGTAAGGGTTTTTGTGAAACATTATGAGAAAATACAAAAACATAAAAAATTATGTTTTTTGACAAAAGTTCAAAAAAAAAATGTTAAACCATTTACGGAAGGCGATAGTAAGGAAATTTTTAAAATTTATTCGTGAAGGCTCTTTGGTAAAGAATTTTAGGAAAAATTTTTACTGAAGCCAATAGTAAGGGGATTTGAAAAAGATCACAAAAAAGAAGGCTACAGTATGGGTTTTGTATGAAAAATTATGAGAGTACGACAAAAATTTCAAATATTAATGAAAACCCATTTCTTGAAGGATATAGAAAGGAATTTAAAGATAGAATTTCGACATAATGCTATAGTGACGAATTTGAAGAAAAGTCTCAAATAAAGACTATATTAAGATTTTTTGATGAAACATTTTCAGAATGGACAAAAATATGAAAATTCAATGAAAATCCATTTATGAAGCCGACAGTAAGGTAATTTTTGAATTTTTTTGTTCTTGAAAGCTATAGTAAAAAAGGATTTGGAGGAAACCTAATGACTGAATTCTACAGTAAGGGAATTTGAAAAAAAATAACTAAAGAAGGCTATAGTTAGGGTTATTTAAGAGAAATTGTGATAGTTGAAAGCAATTTCAAAAATTAATAAAAAAAAATCATTTGGCAAGGAAATAGTAAGAGAATTTTTAGAAACTTTATGCCTCCAGGATATGGTAAGGGATTGGGAGGAAAAACTTTACGTAATCCTATAGTGTGAGAATTTGAATGAAAATCTCAAATGAAGATTTTTTTGAAAACTTATGAGAGAAGACAAAAATTTCAAAAATATGAGAGTTGACATAAATTTCAAAAATTAAATAAAAATAAATGCAGAATCCTATAGTAAAGGAATTTTTTGGAAATTTATTCGTGGAGGCAAGAGTAAATGATTTTGAGGAAAAATTTTGATCGAAAAGCAATAGCAAGGGAATTTGAAAAAAAAAAAAAAAACAAATTAAGGCTATTGTAAGGGTTTTTACTTAAAAATTATGAGAGAAAAGAGATAAATTTCAAAAATGAATGAAAAACCATTTTAAAAGCAAAAGTAAAGATTTTTGTTTAAATTTTTCATAAAGGCCATAATAAGTGATTTTGAGGAAAATGTTTGACCAAAAGCTATAGTAAGGGAATTTGAAAAAAAAATCTCAAATGAAGGCAATAGTAAGGATTTTTATAAAAAATTATGAGAGTAGACAAAAATTTCAAAAATAAAGAAAAACCATTTCAGAAGGGTGGCACGGTAAGAGAATTTTTTGGAAATCTATTCGGTAAGGCTATTATGAGGGATTTTATGGAAAAGGTTTTGACAGAGGGCAATGGTGGGGTATTTTAAAAATTCACAAATGAAGGCTATAGTAAGGGTTTTTATGAAAATTTAAAAGAGTTGAAAAAAATTTCAAAATTAATGAAAAAACAATTGTGAAGGCTGGAAATTTTTGAAAATTTATTCTAGAAGGCTGAAGTATAAATTAAAAGAGTAGAAAAAATTTAAAAATTAATGAAAAACAAGTTGTGAAGGCTAGAAATTTTTTGAAAATTTATTCCAGAAGGCTATATTAAGGGATTTGGAAAAAATATTTTGACAGAATGTTATAGAGAGGGAATATGAAGAAAAAAATCTCAAATGAAGACTATAGTTATGGTTTTAATGAAAATTTTTGACACGGAGAAAAAATATAAGAGATTATTGAAAAATCGTTGACGAAGGCTATAATTAGGGTATTTTACAAAGATTTATTCTTTGAAGGCAATAGTGAGGGATTTGGAAGAAAAATTTCGACTGAATTCTATAGAGTGTGAATTTGAAGAAAAATCTAAAATGAAGACTATAGTTAAGGTTTTTTATGAAAAATTGTTGAGATGGCCAAAAAAATAAAAAATTAATCAAAAACCATTTATGAAGGCTATAATAAGGGAATTTTTTGAATATTTATTCCTAAAGGCTATAGTAAGGGCTTTGGAGGATAAATTTTGATAGATGGCAATTTGAAAAAATATCACAAAAGAATGCTAGTAAGGGTTTTTTGTGAAACATTATGAGAAAATACAAAAACATAAAAAATTATGTTTTTGACAAAAGTTTCAAAAAAAAATGTTAAACCATTTACGGAAGGCGATAGTAAGGAAATTTTTTAAAATTTATTCGTGAAGGCTCTTTGGTAAAGAATTTTAGGAAAAATTTTTACTGAAGCCAATAGTAAGGGGATTTGAAAAAGAATCACAAAAGAAGGCTACAGTATGGGTTTTGTATGAAAAATTATGAGAGTACGACAAAAATTTCAAATATTAATGAAAACCCATTTGCGAAGGATATAGAAAGGAATTTAAAGATAGAATTTCGACATAATGCTATAGTGACGGAATTTGAAGAAAAGTCTCAAATAAAGACTATATTAAGATTTTTTGATGAAACATTTTCAGAATGGACAAAAATATGAAAATTCAATGAAAATCCATTTATGAAGCCGACAGTAAAAAGTAATTTTTTGAATTTTTTTTTGTTCTTGAAAGCTATAGTAAGGGATTTGGAGGAAACCTAATGACTGAATTCTACAGTAAGGGAATTTGAAAAAAAAAATAACTAAAGAAGGCTATAGTTAGGGTTATTTAAGAGAAATTGTGATAGTTGAAAGCAATTTCAAAAATTAATAAAAAAATCATTTGGCAAGGAAATAGTAAGAGAATTTTTAGAAACTTTATGCCTCCAGGATATGGTAAGGGATTGGGAGGAAAAACTTTACGTAATCCTATAGTGTGAGAATTTGAATGAAAATCTCAAATGAAGATTTTTGAAAACTTATGAGAGAAGACAAAATTTCAAAAAATATGAGAGTTGACATAAATTTCAAAAATTAAATAAAAATAAATGCAGAATCCTATAGTAAAGGAATTTTTTGGAAATTTATTCGTGGAGGCAAGAGTAAATGATTTTGAGGAAAAATTTTGATCGAAAAAATAGCAAGGGAATTAAAAAAACAAATTAAGGCTATTGTAAGGGTTTTTTACGAAAAAATTATGAGAAAAAAGAGATAAATTTCAAAAATGAATGAAAAACCATTTTTAAAAGCAAAAGTAAAGATTTTTGTTTAAATTTTTCATAAAGGCCATAATAAGTGATTTTGAGGAAAATGTTTGACCAAAAGCTATAGTAAGGGAATTTGAAAAAAAAAAAATCTCAAATGAAGGCAATAGTAAGGATTTTTATAAAAAATTATGAGAGTAGACAAAAATTTCAAAAATAAAGAAAAACCATTTCAGAAGGGTAATGGTAAGAGAATTTTTGGAAATCTATTCGGTAAGGCTATTATGAGGGATTTTATGGAAAAGGTTTGACAGAGGGGCAATGGTGGGGTATTTTAAAAAATTCACAAATGAAGGCTATAGTAAGGGTTTTTATGAAAATTTAAAAGAGTTGAAAAAAAATTTCAAAAATTAATGAAAAAAAAATTGTTGTGAAGGCTGGAAATTTTTGAAAATTTATTCTAGAAGGCTGAAGTATAAATTAAAAGAGTAGAAAAAATTTAAAAATTAATGAAAAACAAGTTGTGAAGGCTAGAAATTTTTGAAAATTTATTCCAGAAGGCTATATTAAGGGATTTGGAGAAAATATTTTGACAGAATGTTATAGAGAGGGAATATGAAGAAAAATCTCAAATGAAGACTATAGTTATGGTTTTAATGAAAAATTTTTGACACGGAGAAAAATATAAGAGATTATTGAAAAATCGTTTGTGAAGGCTATAATTAGGGTATTTTACAAAGATTTATTCTTTGAAGGCAATAGTGAGGGATTTGGAAGAAAAATTTCGACTGAATTCTATAGAGTGTGAATTTGAAGAAAAATCTAAAATGAAGACTATAGTTAAGGTTTTTATGAAAAATTGTTGAGATGGCCAAAAAAAAAAAAATTAATCAAAACCATTTATGAAGGCTATAATAAGGGAATTTTTTGAATATTTATTCCTAAAGGCTATAGTAAGGGCTTTGGAGGATAAATTTTGATAGATGGCAAAAGTAAGGAAATTTGAAAAAATATCACAAAAGAATGCTAGTAAGGGTTTTTGTGAAACATTATGAGAAAATACAAAAACATAAAAATTATGTTTTTTTTTGAAAAAGTTCAAAAAAAAATGTTAAACCATTTACGGAAGGCGATAGTAAGGAAATTTTTAAAATTTATTAAGTGAAAGGCTCTTTGGTAAAGAATTTTAGGAAAAATTTTTACTGAAGCCAATAGTAAGGGGATTTGAAAAAAAATCACAAAAGAAGGCTACAGTATGGGTTTTGTATGAAAAATTATGAGAGTCTGACAAAAATTTCAAATATTAATGAAAACCCATTTCTTGAAGGATATAGAAAGGAATTTAAAGATAGAATTTCGACATAATGCTATAGTGACGAATTTGAAGAAAAGTCTCAAATAAAGACTATATTAAGATTTTTTTGATGAAACATTTTCAGAATGGACAAAAAATATGAAAATTCAATGAAAATCCATTTATGAAGCCGACAGTAAGGTAATTTTTTGAATTTTTTTGTTCTTGAAAGCTATAGTAAGGGATTTGGAGGAAACCTAATGACTGAATTCTACAGTAAGGGAATTTGAAAAAAAATAACTAAAGAAGGCTATAGTTAGGGTTATTTAAGAGAAATTGTGATAGTTGAAAGCAATTTCAAAAATTAATAAAAAATCATTTGGCAAGGAAATAGTAAGAGAATTTTTAGAAACTTTATGCCTCCAGGATATGGTAAGGGATTGGGAGGAAAAACTTTACGTAATCCTATAGTGTGAGAATTTGAATGAAAATCTCAAATGAAGATTTTTTTGAAAACTTATGAGAGAAGACAAAAATTTCAAAAAATATGAGAGTTGACATAAATTTCAAAAATTAAATAAAAATAAATGCAGAATCCTATAGTAAAGGAATTTTTTGGAAATTTATTCGTGGAGGCAAGAGTAAATGATTTTGAGGAAAAATTTTGATCGAAAGCAATAGCAAGGGAATTTGAAAAAAAAAAACAAATTAAGGCTATTGTAAGGGTTTTTTACGAAAAATTATGAGAAAAGAGATAAATTTCAAAAATTAATGAAAAACCATTTTTAAAAGCAAAAGTAAAGATTTTTGTTTAAATTTTTCATAAAGGCCATAATAAGTGATTTTGAGGAAAATGTTTGACCAAAAGCTATAGTAAGGGAATTTGAAAAAAAATCTCAAATGAAGGCAATAGTAAGGATTTTTATAAAAAATTATGAGAGTAGACAAAAATTTCAAAAAATAAAGAAAAACCATTTCAGAAGGGTACAGTAAGAGAATTTTTTGGAAATCTATTCGGTAAGGCTATTGCGAGGGATTTTATGGAAAAGGTTTGACAGAGGGCAATGGTGGGGTATTTTAAAAAATTCACAAATGAAGGCTATAGTAAGGGTTTTTTATGAAAATTTAAAAGAGTTGAAAAAAATTTCAAAAATTAATGAAAAAAAAATTGTGAAGGCTGGAAATTTTTGAAAATTTATTCTAGAAGGCTGAAGTATAAATTAAAAGAGTAGAAAAAATTTAAAAATTAATGAAAAAAACAAGTTGTGAAGGCTAGAAATTTTTTTTGAAAATTTATTCCAGAAGGCTATATTAAGGGATTTGGAGAAAATATTTTGACAGAATGTTATAGAGAGGGAATATGAAGAAAAATCTCAAATGAAGACTATAGTTATGGTTTTAATGAAAATTTTTGACACGGAGAAAAATATAAGAGATTATTGAAAAATCGTTGTGAAGGCTATAATTAGGGTATTTTACAAAGATTTATTCTTTGAAGGCAATAGTGAGGGATTTGGAAGAAAAATTTCGACTGAATTCTATAGAGTGTGAATTTGAAGAAAAATCTAAAATGAAGACTATAGTTAAGGTTTTTATGAAAAATTGTTGAGATGGCCAAAAAAATAAAAAAAATTAATCAAAAACCATTTATGAAGGCTATAATAAGGGAATTTTTTGAATATTTATTCCTAAAGGCTATAGTAAGGGCTTTGGAGGATAAATTTTGATAGATGGAAATTTGAAAAAATATCACAAAAGAATGCTAGTAAGGGTTTTTTGTGAAACATTATGAGAAAATACAAAAACATAAAAAATTATGTTTTTGACAAAAGTTTCAAAAAAAAATGTTAAACCATTTACGGAAGGCGATAGTAAGGAAATTTTTTAAAATTTATTCGTGAAGGCTCTTTGGTAAAGAATTTTAGGAAAAATTTTTACTGAAGCCAATAGTAAGGGGATTTGAAAAAGAATCACAAAAGAAGGCTACAGTATGGGTTTTGTATGAAAAATTATGAGAGTACGACAAAAATTTCAAATATTAATGAAAACCCATTTGCGAAGGATATAGAAAGGAATTTAAAGATAGAATTTCGACATAATGCTATAGTGACGAATTTGAAGAAAAGTCTCAAATAAAGACTATATTAAGATTTTTTGATGAAACATTTTCAGAATGGACAAAAATATGAAAATTCAATGAAAATCCATTTATGAAGCCGACAGTAAGGTAATTTTTTGAATTTTTTTGTTCTTGAAAGCTATAGTAAGGGATTTGGAGGAAACCTAATGACTGAATTCTACAGTAAGGGAATTTGAAAAAAAATAACTAAAGAAGGCTATAGTTAGGGTTATTTAAGAGAAATTGTGATAGTTGAAAGCAATTTCAAAAATTAATAAAAAATCATTTGGCAAGGAAATAGTAAGAGAATTTTTAGAAACTTTATGCCTCCAGGATATGGTAAGGGATTGGGAGGAAAAACTTTACGTAATCCTATAGTGTGAGAATTTGAATGAAAATCTCAAATGAAGATTTTTTTGAAAACTTATGAGAGAAGACAAAAATTTCAAAAAATATGAGAGTTGACATAAATTTAAAAAATTAAATAAAAATAAATGCAGAATCCTATAGTAAAGGAATTTTTTGGAAATTTATTCGTGGAGGCAAGAGTAAATGATTTTGAGGAAAAATTTTGATCGAAAGCAATAGCAAGGGAATTTGAAAAAAAAAAACAAATTAAGGCTATTGTAAGGGTTTTTTACGAAAAATTATGAGAAAAGAGATAAATTTCAAAAATTAATGAAAAACCATTTTTAAAAGCAAAAGTAAAGATTTTTGTTTAAATTTTTCATAAAGGCCATAATAAGTGATTTTGAGGAAAATGTTTGACCAAAAGCTATAGTAAGGGAATTTGAAAAAAAAAAATCTCAAATGAAGGCAATAGTAAGGATTTTTATAAAAATTATGAGAGTAGACAAAAATTTCAAAAATAAAGAAAAACCATTTCAGAAGGGTACAGTAAGAGAATTTTTGGAAATCTATTCGGTAAGGCTATTAAGAGGGATTTTATGGAAAAGGTTTGACAGAGGGCAATGGTGGGGTATTTTAAAAAATTCACAAATGAAGGCTATAGTAAGGGTTTTTATGAAAATTTAAAAGAGTTGAAAAAATTTCAAAAATTAATGAAAAAAAATTGTGAAGGCTGGAAATTTTTGAAAATTTATTCTAGAAGGCTGAAGTATAAATTAAAAGAGTAGAAAAAATTTAAAAATTAATGAAAAACAAGTTGTGAAGGCTAGAAATTTTTTGAAAATTTATTCCAGAAGGCTATATTAAGGGATTTGGAGAAAATATTTTGACAGAATGTTATAGAGAGGGAATATGAAGAAAAATCTCAAATGAAGACTATAGTTATGGTTTTTAATGAAAATTTTTGACACGGGAGAAAAAAATATAAGAGATTATTGAAAAATCGTTGTGAAGGCTATAATTAGGGTATTTTACAAAGATTTATTCTTTGAAGGCAATAGTGAGGGATTTGGAAGAAAAATTTCGACTGAATTCTATAGAGTGTGAATTTGAAGAAAAATCTAAAATGAAGACTATAGTTAAGGTTTTTTATGAAAAATTGTTGAGATGGCCAAAAAAATAAAAAATTAATCAAAAACCATTTATGAAGGCTATAATAAGGGAATTTTTTGAATATTTATTCCTAAAGGCTATAGTAAGGGCTTTGGAGGATAAATTTTGATAGATGGAAATTTGAAAAAATATCACAAAAGAATGCTAGTAAGGGTTTTGTGAAACATTATGAGAAAATACAAAAACATAAAAAATTATGTTTTTGACAAAAGTTCAAAAAAAATGTTAAACCATTTACGGAAGGCGATAGTAAGGAAATTTTTTAAAATTTATTAAGTGAAGGCTCTTTGGTAAAGAATTTTAGGAAAAATTTTTACTGAAGCCAATAGTAAGGGGATTTGAAAAAGAATCACAAAAGAAGGCTACAGTATGGGTTTTGTATGAAAAATTATGAGAGTCACGACAAAAATTTCAAATATTAATGAAAACCCATTTCTGAAGAAGGATATAGAAAGGAATTTAAAGATAGAATTTCGACATAATGCTATAGTGACGAAATTTGAAGAAAAGTCTCAAATAAAGACTATATTAAGATTTTTTTTGATGAAACATTTTCAGAATGGACAAAAATATGAAAATTCAATGAAAATCCATTTATGAAGCCGACAGTAAGGTAATTTTTTGAATTTTTTTTTGTTCTTGAAAGCTATAGTAAGGGATTTGGAGGAAACCTAATGACTGAATTCTACAGTAAGGGAATTTGAAAAAAAATAACTAAAAGAAGGCTATAGTTAGGGTTATTTAAGAGAAATTGTGATAGTTGAAAGCAATTTCAAAAATTAATAAAAAATCATTTGGCAAGGAAATAGTAAGAGAATTTTTAGAAACTTTATGCCTCAGGATATGGTAAGGGATTGGGAGGAAAAAACTTTTCACGTAATCCTATAGTGTGAGAATTTGAATGAAAATCTCAAATGAAGATTTTTTTGAAAACTTATGAGAGAAGACAAAAATTTCAAAAAAATATGAGAGTTGACATAAATTTCAAAAATTAAATAAAAATAAATGCAGAATCCTATAGTAAAGGAATTTTTTGGGAAATTTATTCGTGGAGGCAAGAGTAAATGATTTTGAGGAAAAATTTTGATCGAAAAAATAATAGCAAGGGAATTTGAAAAAAAAAAACAAATTAAGGCTATTGTAAGGGTTTTTTACGAAAAATTATGAGAAAAGAGATAAATTTCAAAAATTAATGAAAAACCATTTTTAAAAGCAAAAGTAAAGATTTTTGTTTAAATTTTTCATAAAGGCCATAATAAGTGATTTTGAGGAAAATGTTTGACCAAAAGCTATAGTAAGGGAATTTGAAAAAAAATCTCAAATGAAGGCAATAGTAAGGATTTTTATAAAAAATTATGAGAGTAGACAAAAATTTCAAAAAATAAAGAAAAACCATTTCAGAAGGGTACAGTAAGAGAATTTTTTGGAAATCTATTCGGTAAGGCTATTGCGAGGGATTTTATGGAAAAGGTTTGACAGAGGGCAATGGTGGGGTATTTTAAAAAATTCACAAATGAAGGCTATAGTAAGGGTTTTTTATGAAAATTTAAAAGAGTTGAAAAAATTTCAAAAATTAATGAAAAAACAATTGTGAAGGCTGGAAATTTTTGAAAATTTATTCTAGAAGGCTGAAGTATAAATTAAAAGAGTAGAAAAAATTTAAAAAATTAATGAAAAACAAGTTGTGAAGGCTAGAAATTTTTTGAAAATTTATTCCAGAAGGCTATATTAAGGGATTTGGAGAAAATATTTTGACAGAATGTTATAGAGAGGGAATATGAAGAAAAATCTCAAATGAAGACTATAGTTATGGTTTTTAATGAAAATTTTTTGACACGGGAAAAAATATAAGAGATTATTGAAAAATCGTTGATGAAGGCTATAATTAGGGTATTTTACAAAGATTTATTCTTTGAAGGCAATAGTGAGGGATTTGGAAGAAAAATTTCGACTGAATTCTATAGAGTGTGAATTTGAAGAAAAATCTAAAATGAAGACTATAGTTAAGGTTTTTATGAAAAATTGTTGAGATGGCCAAAAAATAAAAAAAAAAAATTAATCAAAACCATTTATGAAGGCTATAATAAATAAGAATTTTTTGAATATTTATTCCTAAAGGCTATAGTAAGGGCTTTGGAGGATAAATTTTGATAGATGGCAAAAGTAAGGAAATTTGAAAAAATATCACAAAAGAATGCTAGTAAGGGTTTTTGTGAAACATTATGAGAAAATACAAAAACATAAAAAATTATGTTTTTTGACAAAAGTTCAAAAAAAAAAAAATGTTAAACCATTTACGGAAGGCTTATAGTAAGGAAAAATTTTTTTAAAATTTATTAAGTGAAGGCTCTTTGGTAAAGAATTTTAGGAAAAATTTTTACTGAAGCCAATAGTAAGGGGATTTGAAAAAAATCACAAAAGAAGGCTACAGTATGGGTTTTGTATGAAAAATTATGAGAGTAAGACAAAAATTTCAAATATTAATGAAAACCCATTTCTTGAAGGATATAGAAAGGAATTTAAAGATAGAATTTCGACATAATGCTATAGTGACGAAATTTGAAGAAAAGTCTCAAATAAAGACTATATTAAGATTTTTTTGATGAAACATTTTCAGAATGGACAAAAATATGAAAATTCAATGAAAATCCATTTATGAAGCCGACAGTAAAAGTAATTTTTTTGAATTTTTTTGTTCTTGAAAGCTATAGTAAGGGATTTGGAGGAAACCTAATGACTGAATTCTACAGTAAGGGAATTTGAAAAAAAAATAACTAAAAAAGAAGGCTATAGTTAGGGTTATTTAAGAGAAATTGTGATAGTTGAAAGCAATTTCAAAAATTAATAAAAAATCATTTGGCAAGGAAATAGTAAGAGAATTTTTAGAAACTTTATGCCTCCAGGATATGGTAAGGGGATTGGGAGGAAAAAAATTTACGTAATCCTATAGTGTGAGAATTTGAATGAAAATCTCAAATGAAGATTTTTTGAAAACTTATGAGAGAAGACAAAAAAATTCAAAAAATATGAGAGTTGACATAAATTTCAAAAATTAAATAAAAATAAATGCAGAATCCTATAGTAAAGGAATTTTTTTGAAATTTATTCGTGGAGGCAAGAGTAAATGATTTTGAGGAAAAATTTTGATCGAAAAACAATAGCAAGGGAATTTGAAAAAAAAAAAAAAATTAAGGCTATTGTAAGGGTTTTTACGAAAAATTATGAGAAAAAAGATAAATTTCAAAATTAATGAAAAACCATTTTAAAAGCAAAAGTAAAGATTTTTTTTTTAAATTTTTCATAAAGGCCATAATAAGTGATTTTGAGGAAAATGTTTGACCAAAAGCTATAGTAAGGGAATTTGAAAAAAATCTCAAATGAAGGCAATAGTAAGGATTTTTATAAAAAATTATGAGAGTAGACAAAATTTCAAAAAATAAAGAAAAACCATTTCAGAAGGGTAACAGTAAGAGAATTTTTTTGAAATCTATTCGGTAAGGCTATTGCGAGGGATTTTATGGAAAAGGTTTGACAGAGGGGGCAATGGTGGGGTATTTTAAAAATTCACAAATGAAGGCTATAGTAAGGGTTTTTATGAAAATTTAAAAGAGTTGAAAAAATTTCAAAAATTAATGAAAAAAACAATTGTGAAGGCTGGAAATTTTTGAAAATTTATTCTAGAAGGCTGAAGTATAAATTAAAAGAGTAGAAAAAATTTAAAAATTAATGAAAAACAAGTTGTGAAGGCTAGAAATTTTTTGAAAATTTATTCCAGAAGGCTATATTAAGGGATTTGGAGAAAATATTTTGACAGAATGTTATAGAGAGGGAATATGAAGAAAAATCTCAAATGAAGACTATAGTTATGGTTTTAATGAAAATTTTTGACACGGAGAAAAATATAAGAGATTATTGAAAAATCGTTGACGAAGGCTATAATTAGGGTATTTTACAAAGATTTATTCTTTGAAGGCAATAGTGAGGGATTTGGAAGAAAAATTTCGACTGAATTCTATAGAGTGTGAATTTGAAGAAAAATCTAAAATGAAGACTATAGTTAAGGTTTTTTATGAAAAATTGTTGAGATGGCCAAAAAAAAAAAAATTAATCAAAAACCATTTATGAAGGCTATAATAAGGAATTTTTTGAATATTTATTCCTAAAGGCTATAGTAAGGGCTTTGGAGGATAAATTTTGATAGATGGCAAAAGTAAGGAAATTTGAAAAAATATCACAAAAGAATGCTAGTAAGGGTTTTTTGTGAAACATTATGAGAAAATACAAAAACATAAAAATTATGTTTTTGACAAAAGTTCAAAAAAAAAAAAACCATTTACGAAGGCTATAGTAAGGAAATTTTTTTAAAATTTATTCATTGAAGGCTCTTTGGTAAAGAATTTTAGGAAAAATTTTTACTGAAGCCAATAGTAAGGGGGATTTGAAAAAAGAATCACAAAAGAAGGCTACAGTATGGGTTTTGTATGAAAAATTATGAGAGTCACGACAAAAATTTCAAATATTAATGAAAACCCATTTCTTGAAGGATATAGAAAGGAATTTAAAGATAGAATTTCGACATAATGCTATAGTGACGAATTTGAAGAAAAGTCTCAAATAAAGACTATATTAAGATTTTTTGATGAAACATTTTCAGAATGGACAAAAATATGAAAATTCAATGAAAATCCATTTATGAAGCCGACAGTAAGGTAATTTTTTTTGAATTTTTTTGTTCTTGAAAGCTATAGTAAAAGGGATTTGGAGGAAACCTAATGACTGAATTCTACAGTAAGGGAATTTGAAAAAAAAAAATAACTAAAAGAAGGCTATAGTTAGGGTTATTTAAGAGAAATTGTGATAGTTGAAAGCAATTTCAAAAATTAATAAAAAATCATTTGGCAAGGAAATAGTAAGAGAATTTTTAGAAACTTTATGCCTCAGGATATGGTAAGGGATTGGGAGGAAAAAAACTTTAACGTAATCCTATAGTGTGAGAATTTGAATGAAAATCTCAAATGAAGATTTTTTGAAAACTTATGAGAGAAGACAAAAATTTCAAAAAATATGAGAGTTGACATAAATTTCAAAAAATTAAATAAAAATAAATGCAGAATCCTATAGTAAAGGAATTTTTTGGAAATTTATTCGTGGAGGCAAAGAGTAAATGATTTTGAGGAAAAATTTTGATCGAAAGCAATAGCAAGGGAATTTGAAAAAAAAAAATTAAGGCTATTGTAAGGGTTTTTACGAAAAATTATGAGAAAAGAGATAAATTTCAAAATGAATGAAAAAAACCATTTTTAAAAGCAAAAGTAAAGATTTTTTGTTTAAATTTTTCATAAAGGCCATAATAAGTGATTTTGAGGAAAATGTTTGACCAAAAGCTATAGTAAAGGGAATTTGAAAAAATCTCAAATGAAGGCAATAGTAAGGATTTTTATAAAAAATTATGAGAGTAGACAAAAATTTCAAAAAATAAAGAAAAACCATTTCAGAAGGGTGCTGATAGAGAATTTTTTGAAATCTATTCGGTAAGGCTATTGCGAGGGATTTTATGGAAAAAGGTTTGACAGAGGGGGGCAATGGTGGGGTTTTAAAAATTCACAAATGAAGGCTATAGTAAGGGTTTTATGAAAATTTAAAAAGAGTTGAAAAATTTCAAAATTAATGAAAAAAAACAATTGTGAAGGCTGGAAATTTTTGAAAATTTATTCTAGAAGGCTGAAGTATAAATTAAAAGAGTAGAAAAAATTTAAAAATTAATGAAAAACAAGTTGTGAAGGCTAAAATTTTTTGAAAATTTATTCCAGAAGGCTATATTAAGGGGTTGGAGAAAATATTTTGACAGAATGTTATAGAGAGGAATATGAAGAAAAATCTCAAATGAAGACTATAGTTATGGTTTTAATGAAAATTTTGACACGGAGAAAAATATAAGAGATTATTGAAAAATGGTTGACCTAAGGCTATAATTAGGGTATTTTACAAAGATTTATTCTTTGAAGGCAATAGTGAGGGATTTGGAAGAAAAATTTCGACTGAATTCTATAGAGTGTGAATTTGAAGAAAAATCTAAAATGAAGACTATAGTTAAGGTTTTTATGAAAAAATTGTTGAGATGGCCAAAAAATAAAAATTAATCAAAAACCATTTATGAAGGCTATAATAAGGGAATTTTTGAATATTTATTCCTAAAGGCTATAGTAAGGGCTTTGGAGGATAAATTTTGATAGATGGCAAAAGTAAGGAAATTTGAAAAAAATCACAAAAGAATGCTAGTAAGGGTTTTGTGAAACATTATGAAAAATACAAAAAATAAAAAATTATGTTTTGACAAAAGTTCAAAAAAATGTTAAACCATTTCTGAAGGCGATAGTAAGGAAATTTTTTAAAATTTATTTGTTAAGGCTCTTTGGTAAAGAATTTTTAGGAAAAATTTTTACTGAAGCCAATAGTAAGGGATTTGAAAAAAATGAAAAAAGAAGGCTACAGTATGGGTTTTGTATGAAAAATTATGAGAGAAGACAAAAATTTCAAATATTAATGAAAACCCATTTACGAAAGGATATAGAAAGGAATTTAAAGATAAATTTCGACAAAATGCTATAGTGATAAAGTTGAAGAAAAGTCTCAAATAAAGACTATATTAAGATTTTTTATGAAACATTTTCAGAATGGACAAAAATATGAAAATTCAATGAAAATCCATTTATGAAGCCTATAGTAAAGGTAATTTTTGAATTTTTTTTTCTTGAAAGCTATAGTAAAGGGAATTGGAGGAAACCCAATGACTGAATTCTACAGTAAGAGAATTTGAAAAAAATAAAAAAAAAGGCTATAGTTAGGGTTATTTAAGAGAAATTGTGATGGTTAAAACAATTTCAAAATTAAATAAAAATCATTTGGCAAAGGAAATAGTAAGAGAATTTTTAGAAACTTTATGCCTCAAGGATATGGTAAGGGATTTAGAGGAAAAAACTTCACTTAATGCTATAGTGTGGGAATTTGAATGAAAATCTCAAATGAAGATTTTTTGAAAAAAAATTATGAGAGAATACAAAAATTTCAAAAATATGAGGATTGACATAAATTTCAAAATTAAATAAAAACCAATCAGAATCCTATAGTAAAGAAATTTTTGGAAATTTATTCGTGGAGGCAAGAGTAAAATGATTTTGAGGAAAAATTTTGATCCTTTAAGCAATAGCAAAGGGAATTTGAAAAAAAAAAAAAAATTAAGGCTATTGTAACTGTTTTTTACTTAAAATTATGAGAAAAAGAGATAAATTTCAAAATTAATGAAAAAAACATTTTAAAAAGCAAAAGTAAAGATTTTTGTTTAAAATTTTTCATAAAGGCCATAATAAGTGATTTTGAGGAAAAATGTTTGACCAAAAGCTATAGTAAAGGAATTTGAAAAAAATCTCAAATGAAGGCAATAGTAAGGATTTTTATAAAAAATTATGAGAGTAGACAAAATTTCAAAAATAAAAAGAAAAAACCATTTCAGAAGAGGTACCAGGTAAGAGATTTTTTGGAAATCTATTGATAAGGCTATTCTTGAGGGATTTTATGGAAAAAGGTTTGACAGAAGGCAATGGTGGGGTATTTTAAAAAAATCACAAATGAAGGCTATAGTAAGGGTTTTTTATGAAAATTTAAAAAGAGTTGAAAAAAATTTCAAAAAAATTAATGAAAAAAACAATTGTGAAGGCTGGAAATTTTTTTTGAAAATTTATTCTAGAAGGCTGAAGTATAAATTAAAAAAAGAGTAGAAAAATTTAAAAAATTAATGAAAAACAAGTTGTGAAGGCTAGAAATTTTTTGAAAATTTATTCCAGAGGCTATATTAAAGGATTTGGAAAAATATTTTGAAAGAATGTTATAGAGAGGGAATATGAAGAAAAAATCTCAAATGAAGACTATAGTTATGGTTTTAATGAAAATTTTTGACACCGGAGAAAAATATAAAGAGATTATTGAAAAAATGGTTGGGATCTAGGCTATAATTAGGGTATTTTACAAAGATTTATTCTTTGAAGGCAATAATGAGGGATTTGGAAGAAAAAATTTGACTAGATTCTATAGGAGTGTGAATTTGAAGAAAAATCTAAAATGAAGACTATAGTTAAAGGTTTTTATGAAAAATTGTTGAGATGGCCAAAAAATAAAAAATTAATCAAAACCATTTATGAAGGAGCTATAATAAGGGAATTTTTTTGAATATTTATTCTAAAGGCTATAATGTAAGGGCTTTGGAGGATAAATTTTGATAGATAGCAAAAAGTGGAAATTTGAAAAAAATATCACAAAAGAATGCTAGTAAGGGTTTTGTGGCTATTATGAAAATACAAAACAAAAAAAATTATGTTTTGACAAAAGTTCAAAAAATGTTAAACCATTTCACGGGGAGAAGTGATAGTAAGGAAATTTTTAAAATTTATTAAGTGA
>CM034080.1:37066186-37123686 GCA_019845555.1 Aristolochia fimbriata
GTAAATGATTTTGAGGAAAATTTTGATCGAAAAGCAATAGCAAGGGAATTTGAAAAAAAAAACAAATTAAGGCTATTGTAAGGGTTTTTTTTAAAAATTATGAGAAAAGAGATAAATTTAAAAATTAATGAAAACCATTTTTAAAAGCAAAAGTAAAGATTTTGTTTAAATTTTTCATAAAGGCCATAATAAGTGATTTTGAGGAAAATGTTTGACCAAAAGCTATAGTAAGGGAATTTGAAAAAAAATCTCAAATGAAGGCAATAGTAAGGATTTTTATAAAAATTATGAGAGACAAAAATTTCAAAAAAAATAAAGAAAACCATTTCAGAAGGGTAACGGTAAGAGAATTTTTTGGAAATCTATTCGGTAAGGCTATTGCGAGGGATTTTATGGAAAAGGTTTGACAGAGGGCAATGGTGGGGTATTTTAAAAATTCACAAAATGAAGGCTATAGTAAGGGTTTTTTTATGAAAAATTAAAAGAGTTGAAAAATTTCAAAAATTAATGAAAAGCAATTGTGAAGGCTGGAAATTTTGAAAATTTATTCTAGAAGGCTGAAGTATAAATTAAAAGAGTAGAAAAAATTTAAAAAATTAATGAAAACAAGTTGTGAAGGCTAGAAATTTTTGAAAATTTATTCCAGAAGGCTATATTAAGGGATTTGGAGAAAATATTTTGACAGAATGTTATAGAGAGGGAATATGAAGAAAAATCTCAAATGAAGACTATAGTTATGGTTTTAATGAAAATTTTTGACAATCGGAGAAAAATATAAGAGATTATTGAAAAATCGCTGGATCTAAGGCTATAATTAGGGTATTTTACAAAGATTTATTCTTTTGAAGGCAATAGTGAGGGATTTGGAAGAAAAAATTTCGACTGAATTCTATAGAGTGTGAATTTGAAGAAAAATCTAAAATGAAGACTATAGTTAAGGTTTTTTATGAAAAAATTGTTGAGATGGCCAAAAAAAAAAAAAAAAATTAATCAAAACCATTTATGAAGGCTATAATAAGGGAATTTTTTGAATATTTATTCCTAAAGGCTATAGTAAGGGCTTTGGAGGATAAATTTTGATAGATGGAAATTTGAAAAAATATCACAAAAGAATGTTAGTATGGTTTTTTTGAAACATTATGAGAAAATACAAAAACATAAAAAAATTATGTTTTGACAAAAGTTTCAAAAAAAAATGTTAAACCATTTACGGAAGGCTTATAGTAAGGAAATTTTTTAAAATTTATTCGTGGAAGGCTTTTTTGGTAAAGAATTTTAGGAAAAAATTTTACTGAAGCCAATAGTAAGGGGATTTGAAAAAGAATCACAAAAAGAAGGCTACAGTATGGGTTTTGTATGAAAAATTATGAGAGTAATGCACAAAAATTTCAAATATTAATGAAAACCCATTTCATAAGGATATAGAAAGGAATTTAAAGATAGAATTTCACATAATGCTATAGTGACGAATTTGAAGAAAAGTCTCAAATAAAGACTATATTAAGATTTTTTGATGAAACATTTTCAGAATGGACAAAAATATGAAAATTCAATGAAAATCCATTTATGAAGCCGACAGTAAGGTAATTTTTTGAATTTTTTTTGTTCTTGAAAGCTATAGTAAGGGATTTGGAGGAAACCTAATGACTGAATTCTACAGTAAGGGAATTTGAAAAAAAAAATAACTAAAGAAGGCTATAGTTAGGGTTATTTAAGAGAAATTGTGATAGTTGAAAGCAATTTCAAAAAATTAATAAAAAAATCATTTGGCAAGGAAATAGTAAGAGAATTTTTAGAAACTTTATGCCTCCAGGATATGGTAAGGGATTGGGAGGAAAATTTTTACGTAATCCTATAGTGTGAGAATTTGAATGAAAATCTCAAATGAAGATTTTTTTGAAAACTTATGAGAGAAGACAAAAATTCAAAAAATATGAGAGTTGACATAAATTTCAAAAAATTAAATAAAAAATAAATGCAGAATCCTATAGTAAAGGAATTTTGGAAATTTATTCGTGGAGGCAAGAGTAAATGATTTTGAGGAAAAATTTTGATCGAAAAGCAATAGCAAGGGAATTTGAAAAAAAAAAACAAATTAAGGCTATTGTAAGGGTTTTTACTTAAAAATTATGAGAAAAGAGATAAATTTCAAAAATTAATGAAAACCATTTTAAAAAAGCAAAAGTAAAGATTTTGTTTAAATTTTTCATAAAGGCCATAATAAGTGATTTTGAGGAAAATGTTTGACCAAAAGCTATAGTAAGGGAATTTGAAAAAAAATCTCAAATGAAGGCAATAGTAAGGATTTTTATAAAAAATTATGAGAGTAGACAAAAATTTCAAAAAATAAAGAAAACCATTTCAGAAGGGTAACGGTAAGAGAATTTTTTGAAATCTATTCGGTAAGGCTATTATGAGGGATTTTATGGAAAAGGTTTGACAGAGGGCAATGGTGGGGTATTTTAAAAAAATTCACAAATGAAGGCTATAGTAAGGGTTTTTATGAAAATTTAAAAGAGTTGAAAAAAATTTCAAAAAATTAATGAAAAACAATTGTGAAGGCTGGAAATTTTGAAAATTTATTCTAGAAGGCTGAAGTATAAATTAAAAAGAGTAAAAAAATTTAAAAAATTAATGAAAAACAAGTTGTGAAGGCTAGAAATTTTTGAAAATTTATTCCAGAAGGCTATATTAAGGGATTTGGAGAAAATATTTTGACAGAATGTTATAGAGAGGGAATATGAAGAAAAATCTCAAATGAAGACTATAGTTATGGTTTTAATGAAAATTTTTGACACCGGAGAAAAATATAAGAGATTATTGAAAAATCGCTGACTAAGGCTATAATTAGGGTATTTTACAAAGATTTATTCTTTGAAGGCAATAGTGAGGGATTTGGAAGAAAAATTTCGACTGAATTCTATAGAGTGTGAATTTGAAGAAAAATCTAAAATGAAGACTATAGTTAAGGTTTTTATGAAAAATTGTTGAGATGGCCAAAAAATAAAAAAATTAATCAAAACCATTTATGAAGGCTATAATAAGGGAATTTTTTTGAATATTTATTCCTAAAGGCTATAGTAAGGGCTTTGGAGGATAAATTTTGATAGATAAAAAAAGTAAGGAAATTTGAAAAAATATCACAAAAGAATGTTAGTAAGGGTTTTTGTGAAACATTATGAGAAAATACAAAAACATAAAAAATTATGTTTTTGACAAAAGTTTCAAAAAAAAAAAATGTTAAACCATTTTACGGAAGGCTTATATAGTAAGGAAATTTTTTAAAATTTATTCGGAAGGCTCTTTGGTAAAGAATTTTAGGAAAAATTTTTACTGAAGCCAATAGTAAGGGGATTTGAAAAAAGAATCACAAAAAAGAAGGCTACAGTATGGGTTTTGTATGAAAAATTATGAGAGTACCACAAAAAATTTCAAATATTAATGAAAACCCATTTATGCTAAGGATATAGAAAGGAATTTAAAGATAGAATTTCGACATAATGCTATAGTGACGGAATTTGAAGAAAAGTCTCAAATAAAGACTATATTAAGATTTTTTTTGATGAAACATTTTCAGAATGGACAAAAATATGAAAATTCAATGAAAATCCATTTATGAAGCCGACAAGAAGGTAATTTTTTGAATTTTTTTTGTTCTTGAAAGCTATAGTAAGGGATTTGGAGGAAACCTAATGACTGAATTCTACAGTAAGGGAATTTGAAAAAAAAAAATAACTAAAGAAGGCTATAGTTAGGGTTATTTAAGAGAAATTGTGATAGTTGAAAGCAATTTCAAAAATTAATAAAAAATCATTTGGCAAGGAAATAGTAAGAGAATTTTAGAAACTTTATGCCTCCAGGATATGGTAAGGGATTGGGAGGAAAACTTTACGTAATCCTATAGTGTGAGAATTTGAATGAAAATCTCAAATGAAGATTTTTTTGAAAACTTATGAGAGAAGACAAAAATTTCAAAAATATGAGAGTTGACATAAATTTAAAAAAAATTAAATAAAAATAAATGCAGAATCCTATAGTAAAGGAATTTTTTTGGAAATTTATTCGTGGAGGCAAGAGTAAATGATTTTGAGGAAAAAATTTTGATCGAAAAGCAATAGCAAGGGAATTTGAAAAAAAAAAAAAAAACAAATTAAGGCTATTGTAAGGGTTTTTTACTTAAAAAATTATGAGAAAAGAGATAAATTTCAAAAAATGAATGAAAACCATTTTTAAAAGCAAAAGTAAAGATTTTGTTTAAATTTTTCATAAAGGCCATAATAAGTGATTTTGAGGAAAATGTTTGACCAAAAGCTATAGTAAGGGAATTTGAAAAAAAAAATCTCAAATGAAGGCAATAGTAAGGATTTTATAAAAAATTATGAGAGTAGACAAAAATTTCAAAAAAAAATAAAGAAAACCATTTCAGAAGGGTAACGGTAAGAGAATTTTTTGAAATCTATTCGGTAAGGCTATTATGAGGGATTTTATGAAAAAGGTTTGACAGAGGGCAATGGTGGGGTATTTTAAAAAAATTCACAAATGAAGGCTATAGTAAGGGTTTTTATGAAAATTTAAAAGAGTTGAAAAAATTTCAAAAATTAATGAAAAAACAATTGTGAAGGCTGGAAATTTTGAAAATTTATTCTAGAAGGCTGAAGTATAAATTAAAAGAGTAGAAAAAATTTAAAAAAAATTAATGAAAAACAAGTTGTGAAGGCTAGAAATTTTTGAAAATTTATTCCAGAAGGCTATATTAAGGGATTTGGAGAAAATATTTTGACAGAATGTTATAGAGAGGGAATATGAAGAAAAATCTCAAATGAAGACTATAGTTATGGTTTTTAATGAAAATTTTTGACAACCGGAGAAAAATATAAGAGATTATTGAAAAATGGATCTAAGGCTATAATTAGGGTATTTTACAAAGATTTATTCTTTGAAGGCAATAGTGAGGGATTTGGAAGAAAAATTTCGACTGAATTCTATAGAGTGTGAATTTGAAGAAAAATCTAAAATGAAGACTATAGTTAAGGTTTTTTATGAAAAATTGTTGAGATGGCCAAAAAAATAAAAAATTAATCAAAAACCATTTATGAAGGCTATAATAAGGGAATTTTTTGAATATTTATTCCTAAAGGCTATAGTAAGGGCTTTGGAGGATAAATTTTGATAGATGGCAAAAGTAAGGAAATTTGAAAAATATCACAAAAGAATGTTAGTAAGGGTTTTTGTGAAACATTATGAGAAAATACAAAAACATAAAAAATTATGTTTTTGACAAAAGTTCAAAAAAAAAAAATGTTAAACCATTTACGGAAGGCTTATAGTAAGGAAATTTTTTTAAAATTTATTCGCGGAAGGCTCTTTGGTAAAGAATTTTTAGGAAAAAATTTTACTGAAGCCAATAGTAAGGGGATTTGAAAAAGAATCACAAAAGAAGGCTACAGTATGGGTTTTGTATGAAAAATTATGAGAGTAATACCACAAAAATTTCAAATATTAATGAAAACCCATTTATAAGGATATAGAAAGGAATTTAAAGATAGAATTTCGACATAATGCTATAGTGACGGAATTTGAAGAAAAGTCTCAAATAAAGACTATATTAAGATTTTTTTGATGAAACATTTTCAGAATGGACAAAAATATGAAAATTCAATGAAAATCCATTTATGAAGCCGACAAGAAGGTAATTTTTTGAATTTTTTTGTTCTTGAAAGCTATAGTAAGGGATTTGGAGGAAACCTAATGACTGAATTCTACAGTAAGGGAATTTGAAAAAAAAAATAACTAAAGAAGGCTATAGTTAGGGTTATTTAAGAGAAATTGTGATAGTTGAAAGCAATTTCAAAAATTAATAAAAAAAATCATTTGGCAAGGAAATAGTAAGAGAATTTTTAGAAACTTTATGCCTCCAGGATATGGTAAGGGATTGGGAGGAAAAACTTTACGTAATCCTATAGTGTGAGAATTTGAATGAAAATCTCAAATGAAGATTTTTTTGAAAACTTATGAGAGAAGACAAAAAATTTCAAAAAATATGAGAGTTGACATAAATTTCAAAAAATTAAATAAAAATAAATGCAGAATCCTATAGTAAAGGAATTTTTGAAATTTATTCGTGGAGGCAAGAGTAAATGATTTTGAGGAAAAATTTTGATCGAAAAGCAATAGCAAGGGAATTTGAAAAAAAAAAAAACAAATTAAGGCTATTGTAAGGGTTTTTACTAAAAAAATTATGAGAAAAGAGATAAATTTCAAAAAATGAATGAAAACCATTTTAAAAGCAAAAGTAAAGATTTTGTTTTAAATTTTTCATAAAGGCCATAATAAGTGATTTTGAGGAAAATGTTTGACCAAAAGCTATAGTAAGGGAATTTGAAAAAAATCTCAAATGAAGGCAATAGTAAGGATTTTTATAAAAAATTATGAGAGTAGACAAAAATTTCAAAAAAATAAAGAAAACCATTTCAGAAGGGTAACGGTAAGAGAATTTTTGGAAATCTATTCGGTAAGGCTATTATGAGGGATTTTATGGAAAAGGTTTGACAGAGGGCAATGGTGGGGTATTTTAAAAAATTCACAAATGAAGGCTATAGTAAGGGTTTTTATGAAAATTTAAAAGAGTTGAAAAAAAATTTCAAAAAATTAATGAAAAACAATTGTGAAGGCTGGAAATTTTGAAAATTTATTCTAGAAGGCTGAAGTATAAATTAAAAAGAGTAGAAAAAAATTTAAAAAAAATTAATGAAAAACAAGTTGTGAAGGCTAGAAATTTTTTGAAAATTTATTCCAGAAGGCTATATTAAGGATTTGGAGAAAATATTTTGACAGAATGTTATAGAGAGGGAATATGAAGAAAAATCTCAAATGAAGACTATAGTTATGGTTTTAATGAAAATTTTGACACCGGAGAAAAAAATATAAGAGATTATTGAAAAATCGCTGACTAAGGCTATAATTAGGGTATTTTACAAAGATTTATTCTTTGAAGGCAATAGTGAGGGATTTGGAAGAAAAATTTCGACTGAATTCTATAGAGTGTGAATTTGAAGAAAAATCTAAAATGAAGACTATAGTTAAGGTTTTTTTATGAAAAATTGTTGAGATGGCAAAAAAAAAAAAAAAATTAATCAAAACCATTTATGAAGGCTATAATAAGGGATTTTTTGAATATTTATTCCTAAAGGCTATAGTAAGGGCTTTGGAGGATAAATTTTGATAGATGGCAAAAGTAAGGAAATTTGAAAAAATATCACAAAAGAATGTTAGTAAGGGTTTTTTGTGAAACATTATGAGAAAATACAAAAACATAAAAAAAAAATTATGTTTTGACAAAAGTTTCAAAAAAAAAATGTTAAACCATTTACGGAAGGCTTATAGTAAGGAAATTTTTTAAAATTTATTTCAGGAAGGCTCTTTGGTAAAGAATTTTAGGAAAAATTTTACTGAAGCCAATAGTAAGGGATTTGAAAAAGAATCACAAAAGAAGGCTACAGTATGGGTTTTGTATGAAAAATTATGAGAGTACGACAAAAATTTCAAATATTAATGAAAACCCATTTTGCTAAGGATATAGAAAGGAATTTAAAGATAGAATTTCGACATAATGCTATAGTGACGGAATTTGAAGAAAAGTCTCAAATAAAGACTATATTAAGATTTTTTTGATGAAACATTTTCAGAATGGACAAAAATATGAAAATTCAATGAAAATCCATTTATGAAGCCGACAAGAAGGTAATTTTTTTGAATTTTTTTGTTCTTGAAAGCTATAGTAAGGGATTTGGAGGAAACCTAATGACTGAATTCTACAGTAAGGGAATTGAAAAAAAAAAATAACTAAAGAAGGCTATAGTTAGGGTTATTTAAGAGAAATTGTGATAGTTGAAAGCAATTTCAAAAAATTAATAAAAAATCATTTGGCAAGGAAATAGTAAGAGAATTTTTAGAAACTTTATGCCTCCAGGATATGGTAAGGGATTGGGAGGAAAACTTTACGTAATCCTATAGTGTGAGAATTTGAATGAAAATCTCAAATGAAGATTTTTTTTGAAAACTTATGAGAGAAGACAAAAATTTCAAAAAAAATATGAGAGTTGACATAAATTTAAAAAATTAAATAAAAAATAAATGCAGAATCCTATAGTAAAGGAATTTTTGGAAATTTATTCGTGGAGGCAAGAGTAAATGATTTTGAGGAAAAATTTTGATCGAAAAGCAATAGCAAGGGAATTTGAAAAAAAAAAAAAAAAACAAATTAAGGCTATTGTAAGGGTTTTTTACTTAAAAAATTATGAGAAAAGAGATAAATTTCAAAAATGAATGAAAACCATTTTAAAAGCAAAAGTAAAGATTTTTGTTTAAATTTTTCATAAAGGCCATAATAAGTGATTTTGAGGAAAATGTTTGACCAAAAGCTATAGTAAGGGAATTTGAAAAAAAAATCTCAAATGAAGGCAATAGTAAGGATTTTATAAAAAATTATGAGAGTAGACAAAAATTCAAAAAAAAAATAAAGAAAACCATTTCAGAAGGGGTAACGGTAAGAGAATTTTTTGGAAATCTATTCGGTAAGGCTATTATGAGGGATTTTATGGAAAAGGTTTGACAGAGGGCAATGGTGGGGTATTTTAAAAAATTCACAAATGAAGGCTATAGTAAGGGTTTTTATGAAAATTTAAAAGAGTTGAAAAAATTTCAAAAAATTAATGAAAAAACAATTGTGAAGGCTGGAAATTTTGAAAATTTATTCTAGAAGGCTGAAGTATAAATTAAAAGAGTAGAAAAAAATTTAAAAAATTAATGAAAACAAGTTGTGAAGGCTAGAAATTTTTGAAAATTTATTCCAGAAGGCTATATTAGGGATTTGGAGAAAATATTTTGACAGAATGTTATAGAGAGGGAATATGAAGAAAAATCTCAAATGAAGACTATAGTTATGGTTTTAATGAAAATTTTTGACACCGGAGAAAAATATAAGAGATTATTGAAAAATCGTTGATCTAAGGCTATAATTAGGGTATTTTACAAAGATTTATTCTTTGAAGGCAATAGTGAGGGATTTGGAAGAAAAATTTCGACTGAATTCTATAGAGTGTGAATTTGAAGAAAAATCTAAAATGAAGACTATAGTTAAGGTTTTTATGAAAAATTGTTGAGATGGCCAAAAAAAAAAAAATTAATCAAAACCATTTATGAAGGCTATAATAAGGAATTTTTTGAATATTTATTCCTAAAGGCTATAGTAAGGGCTTTGGAGGATAAATTTTGATAGATGGCAAAAAGTAAGGAAATTTGAAAAAATATCACAAAAGAATGTTAGTAAGGGTTTTTTTGTGAAACATTATGAGAAAATACAAAAACATAAAAAAATTATGTTTTTGACAAAAGTTTCAAAAAAAAAATGTTAAACCATTTACGGAAGGCTTATAGTAAGGAAATTTTTTAAAATTTTTATTCAGGAAGGCTCTTTGGTAAAGAATTTTAGGAAAAATTTTTACTGAAGCCAATAGTAAGGGGATTTGAAAAAGAATCACAAAAAAAGAAGGCTACAGTATGGGTTTTGTATGAAAAATTATGAGAGTAACGACAAAAAATTTCAAATATTAATGAAAACCCATTTTAAGGATATAGAAAGGAATTTAAAGATAGAATTTCGACATAATGCTATAGTGACGGAATTTGAAGAAAAGTCTCAAATAAAGACTATATTAAGATTTTTTGATGAAACATTTTCAGAATGGACAAAAATATGAAAATTCAATGAAAATCCATTTATGAAGCCGACAAGAAGGTAATTTTTTGAATTTTTTTTTGTTCTTGAAAGCTATAGTAAGGGATTTGGAGGAAACCTAATGACTGAATTCTACAGTAAGGGAATTTGAAAAAAAAATAACTAAAGAAGGCTATAGTTAGGGTTATTTAAGAGAAATTGTGATAGTTGAAAGCAATTTCAAAAAAATTAATAAAAAATCATTTGGCAAGGAAATAGTAAGAGAATTTTTAGAAACTTTATGCCTCCAGGATATGGTAAGGGATTGGGAGGAAAAACTTTACGTAATCCCTATAGTGTGAGAATTTGAATGAAAATCTCAAATGAAGATTTTTTTTGAAAACTTATGAGAGAAGACAAAAATTCAAAAAATATGAGAGTTGACATAAATTTAAAAAAAATTAAATAAAAATAAATGCAGAATCCTATAGTAAAGGAATTTTTGGAAATTTATTCGTGGAGGCAAGAGTAAATGATTTTGAGGAAAAATTTTGATCGAAAAGCAATAGCAAGGGAATTTGAAAAAAAAAAAACAAATTAAGGCTATTGTAAGGGTTTTTACGAAAAAAAATT
This sequence comes from Aristolochia fimbriata, assembly GCA_019845555.1. Classification (NCBI taxonomy): domain Eukaryota; kingdom Viridiplantae; phylum Streptophyta; class Magnoliopsida; order Piperales; family Aristolochiaceae; genus Aristolochia; species Aristolochia fimbriata. The sequence goes on from CM034080.1 coordinate 37,076,535, forward strand.
ATGAGAAAAGAGATAAATTTCAAAAAAATGAATGAAAACCATTTTTAAAAGCAAAAGTAAAGATTTTGTTTAAATTTTTCATAAAGGCCATAATAAGTGATTTTGAGGAAAATGTTTGACCAAAAGCTATAGTAAGGGAATTTGAAAAAAAAAATCTCAAATGAAGGCAATAGTAAGGATTTTTATAAAAAATTATGAGAGTAGACAAAAATTTCAAAAAAAAAATAAAGAAAACCATTTCAGAAGGGTAACGGTAAGAGAATTTTTTGGAAATCTATTCGGTAAGGCTATTATGAGGGATTTTATGGAAAAGGTTTGACAGAGGGCAATGGTGGGGTATTTTAAAAAATTCACAAATGAAGGCTATAGTAAGGGTTTTTATGAAAATTTAAAAGAGTTGAAAAAATTTCAAAAAATTAATGAAAAAAAACAATTGTGAAGGCTGGAAATTTTTGAAAATTTATTCTAGAAGGCTGAAGTATAAATTAAAAGAGTAGAAAAAAATTTTAAAAAATTAATGAAAAACAAGTTGTGAAGGCTAGAAAATTTTTGAAAATTTATTCCAGAAGGCTATATTAAGGGATTTGGAGAAAATATTTTGACAGAATGTTATAGAGAGGGAATATGAAGAAAAATCTCAAATGAAGACTATAGTTATGGTTTTTAATGAAAATTTTTGACACCGGAGAAAAATATAAGAGATTATTGAAAAATCGTTGACGAAGGCTATAATTAGGGTATTTTACAAAGATTTATTCTTTGAAGGCAATAGTGAGGGATTTGGAAGAAAAATTTCGACTGAATTCTATAGAGTGTGAATTTGAAGAAAAATCTAAAATGAAGACTATAGTTAAGGTTTTTTATGAAAAATTGTTGAGATGGCCAAAAAAATAAAAAATTAATCAAAAACCATTTATGAAGGCTATAATAAGGGAATTTTTTGAATATTTATTCCTAAAGGCTATAGTAAGGGCTTTGGAGGATAAATTTTGATAGATGGCAAAAGTAAGGAAATTTGAAAAAAAAATATCACAAAAGAATGCTAGTAAGGGTTTTTGTGAAACATTATGAGAAAATACAAAAACATAAAAAATTATGTTTTTGACAAAAGTTTCAAAAAAAAAAAATGTTAAACCATTTTACGGAAGGCTTATAGTAAGGAAATTTTTTAAAATTTATTCGCGGAAGGCTCTTTGGTAAAGAATTTTAGGAAAAATTTTTACTGAAGCCAATAGTAAGGGATTTGAAAAAAAAAGAATCACAAAAGAAGGCTACAGTATGGGTTTTGTATGAAAAATTATGAGAGTAACGACAAAAAAATTTCAAATATTAATGAAAACCCATTTTGCTAAGGATATAGAAAGGAATTTAAAGATAGAATTTCGACATAATGCTATAGTGACGGAATTTGAAGAAAAGTCTCAAATAAAGACTATATTAAGATTTTTTGATGAAACATTTTCAGAATGGACAAAAATATGAAAATTCAATGAAAATCCATTTATGAAGCCGACAAGAAGGTAATTTTTTTGAATTTTTTTGTTCTTGAAAGCTATAGTAAGGGATTTGGAGGAAACCTAATGACTGAATTCTACAGTAAGGGAATTTGAAAAAAAATAACTAAAGAAGGCTATAGTTAGGGTTATTTAAGAGAAATTGTGATAGTTGAAAGCAATTTCAAAAATTAATAAAAAATCATTTGGCAAGGAAATAGTAAGAGAATTTTTAGAAACTTTATGCCTCCAGGATATGGTAAGGGATTGGGAGGAAAAACTTTACGTAATCCTATAGTGTGAGAATTTGAATGAAAATCTCAAATGAAGATTTTTTTGAAAACTTATGAGAGAAGACAAAAATTTCAAAAAATATGAGAGTTGACATAAATTTCAAAAAATTAAATAAAAATAAATGCAGAATCCTATAGTAAAGGAATTTTTTGGAAATTTATTCGTGGAGGCAAGAGTAAATGATTTTGAGGAAAAATTTTGATCGAAAGCAATAGCAAGGGAATTTGAAAAAAAAAAACAAATTAAGGCTATTGTAAGGGTTTTTTACGAAAAATTATGAGAAAAGAGATAAATTTCAAAAAAAATTAATGAAAACCATTTTTAAAAGCAAAAAGTAAAGATTTTTTGTTTAAATTTTTCATAAAGGCCATAATAAGTGATTTTGAGGAAAATGTTTGACCAAAAGCTATAGTAAGGGAATTTGAAAAAAAAAAAATCTCAAATGAAGGCAATAGTAAGGATTTTTATAAAAAATTATGAGAGTAGACAAAAATTTCAAAAAAATAAAGAAAACCATTTCAGAAGGGTAACGGTAAGAGAATTTTTTGGAAATCTATTCGGTAAGGCTATTATTATGAGGGATTTTATGGAAAAGGTTTGACAGAGGGCAATGGTGGGGTATTTTAAAAAATTCACAAATGAAGGCTATAGTAAGGGTTTTTATGAAAATTTAAAAGAGTTGAAAAAATTTCAAAAATTAATGAAAAAAAAACAATTGTGAAGGCTGGAAATTTTTGAAAATTTATTCTAGAAGGCTGAAGTATAAATTAAAAAGAGTAGAAAAAATTTAAAAAAATTAATGAAAAACAAGTTGTGAAGGCTAGAAATTTTTTGAAAATTTATTCCAGAAGGCTATATTAAGGGATTTGGAGAAAATATTTTGACAGAATGTTATAGAGAGGGAATATGAAGAAAAATCTCAAATGAAGACTATAGTTATGGTTTTTAATGAAAATTTTTGACATCGGAGAAAAATATAAGAGATTATTGAAAAATCGTTGACGAAGGCTATAATTAGGGTATTTTACAAAGATTTATTCTTTGAAGGCAATAGTGAGGGATTTGGAAGAAAAATTTCGACTGAATTCTATAGAGTGTGAATTTGAAGAAAAATCTAAAATGAAGACTATAGTTAAGGTTTTTTATGAAAAATTGTTGAGATGGCCAAAAAAATAAAAAATTAATCAAAAACCATTTATGAAGGCTATAATAAGGGAATTTTTTGAATATTTATTCCTAAAGGCTATAGTAAGGGCTTTGGAGGATAAATTTTGATAGATGGAAATTTGAAAAAATATCACAAAAGAATGCTAGTAAGGGTTTTTGTGAAACATTATGAAAATACAAAAACATAAAAAAAATTATGTTTTTGACAAAAGTTTCAAAAAAAAAAAAAATGTTAAACCATTTTACGGAAGCTTATAGTAAGGAAATTTTTAAAATTTATTCGTGGAAGGCTCTTTGGTAAAGAATTTTAGGAAAAATTTTTACTGAAGCCAATAGTAAGGGGATTTGAAAAAGAATCACAAAAGAAGGCTACAGTATGGGTTTTGTATGAAAAATTATGAGAGTACGACAAAAAATTTCAAATATTAATGAAAACCCATTTTATGGAAGGATATAGAAAGGAATTTAAAGATAGAATTTCGACATAATGCTATAGTGACGGAATTTGAAGAAAAGTCTCAAATAAAGACTATATTAAGATTTTTTGATGAAACATTTTCAGAATGGACAAAAATATGAAAATTCAATGAAAATCCATTTATGAAGCCGACAGAAGGTAATTTTTTGAATTTTTTTTTGTTCTTGAAAGCTATAGTAAGGGATTTGGAGGAAACCTAATGACTGAATTCTACAGTAAGGGAATTTGAAAAAAAAATAACTAAAGAAGGCTATAGTTAGGGTTATTTAAGAGAAATTGTGATAGTTGAAAGCAATTTCAAAAATTAATAAAAAAATCATTTGGCAAGGAAATAGTAAGAGAATTTTTAGAAACTTTATGCCTCCAGGATATGGTAAGGGATTGGGAGGAAAAACTTTACGTAATCCTATAGTGTGAGAATTTGAATGAAAATCTCAAATGAAGATTTTTTTTGAAAACTTATGAGAGAAGACAAAAATTTCAAAAAAATATGAGAGTTGACATAAATTTCAAAAAAATTAAATAAAAATAAATGCAGAATCCTATAGTAAAGGAATTTTTTGGAAATTTATTCGTGGAGGCAAGAGTAAATGATTTTGAGGAAAAAATTTGATCGAAAGCAATAGCAAGGGAATTGAAAAAAAAAAAAACAAATTAAGGCTATTGTAAGGGTTTTTACTTAAAAATTATGAGAAAAGAGATAAATTTCAAAAAATTAATGAAAACCATTTTAAAAAAGCAAAAGTAAAGATTTTTTGTTTAAATTTTTCATAAAGGCCATAATAAGTGATTTTGAGGAAAATGTTTGACCAAAAGCTATAGTAAGGGAATTTGAAAAAAATCTCAAATGAAGGCAATAGTAAGGATTTTTATAAAAAATTATGAGAGTAGACAAAAATTTCAAAAAAAATAAAGAAAACCATTTCAGAAGGGTAACGGTAAGAGAATTTTTGGAAATCTATTCGGTAAGGCTATTATGAGGGATTTTATGGAAAAGGTTTGACAGAGGGCAATGGTGGGGTATTTTAAAAAATTCACAAATGAAGGCTATAGTAAGGGTTTTTATGAAAATTTAAAAGAGTTGAAAAAAATTTCAAAAATTAATGAAAAAGCAATTGTGAAGGCTGGAAATTTTTGAAAATTTATTCTAGAAGGCTGAAGTATAAATTAAAAGAGTAGAAAAAATTTAAAAAATTAATGAAAAACAAGTTGTGAAGGCTAGAAATTTTTTGAAAATTTATTCCAGAAGGCTATATTAAGGGATTTGGAGAAAATATTTTGACAGAATGTTATAGAGAGGGAATATGAAGAAAAATCTCAAATGAAGACTATAGTTATGGTTTTTAATGAAAATTTTTGACACCGGAGAAAAATATAAGAGATTATTGAAAAATCGTTGACGAAGGCTATAATTAGGGTATTTTACAAAGATTTATTCTTTGAAGGCAATAGTGAGGGATTTGGAAGAAAAATTTCGACTGAATTCTATAGAGTGTGAATTTGAAGAAAAATCTAAAATGAAGACTATAGTTAAGGTTTTTTATGAAAAATTGTTGAGATGGCCAAAAAAATAAAAAATTAATCAAAAACCATTTATGAAGGCTATAATAAGGGAATTTTTTGAATATTTATTCCTAAAGGCTATAGTAAGGGCTTTGGAGGATAAATTTTGATAGATGGCAAAAGTAAGGAAATTTGAAAAAATATCACAAAAGAATGCTAGTAAGGGTTTTTTGTGAAACATTATGAGAAAATACAAAAACATAAAAAATTATGTTTTTGACAAAAGTTTCAAAAAAAAATGTTAAACCATTTTAGGAAGGCGATAGTAAGGAAATTTTTTAAAATTTATTAAGTGAAGGCTCTTTGGTAAAGAATTTTAGGAAAAATTTTTACTGAAGCCAATAGTAAGGGGATTTGAAAAAGAATCACAAAAAGAAGGCTACAGTATGGGTTTTGTATGAAAAATTATGAGAGTACGACAAAAATTTCAAATATTAATGAAAACCCATTTTGGAAGGATATAGAAAGGAATTTAAAGATAGAATTTCGACATAATGCTATAGTGTGAATTTGAAGAAAAGTCTCAAATAAAGACTATATTAAGATTTTTTGATGAAACATTTTCAGAATGGACAAAAATATGAAAATTCAATGAAAATCCATTTATGAAGCCGAACGTAAGAAGGTATTTTTTGAATTTTTTTGTTCTTGAAAGCTATAGTAAGGGATTTGGAGGAAACCTAATGACTGAATTCTACAGTAAGGGAATTTGAAAAAAAATAACTAAAGAAGGCTATAGTTAGGGTTATTTAAGAGAAATTGTGATAGTTGAAAGCAATTTCAAAAATTAATAAAAAAATCATTTGGCAAGGAAATAGTAAGAGAATTTTTAGAAACTTTATGCCTCCAGGATATGGTAAGGGATTGGGAGGAAAAACTTTACGTAATCCTATAGTGTGAGAATTTGAATGAAAATCTCAAATGAAGATTTTTTTGAAAACTTATGAGAGAAGACAAAAATTTCAAAAAAAATATGAGAGTTGACATAAATTTCAAAAATTAAATAAAAATAAATGCAGAATCCTATAGTAAAGGAATTTTTGGAAATTTATTCGTGGAGGCAAGAGTAAATGATTTTGAGGAAAAATTTGATCGAAAAGCAATAGCAAGGGAATTAAAAAAAAAAACAAATTAAGGCTATTGTAAGGGGTTTTTACGAAAAATTATGAGAAAAGAGATAAATTTCAAAAATTAATGAAAACCATTTTAAAAGCAAAAGTAAAGATTTTTGTTTAAATTTTTCATAAAGGCCATAATAAGTGATTTTGAGGAAAATGTTTGACCAAAAGCTATAGTAAGGGAATTTGAAAAAAAATCTCAAATGAAGGCAATAGTAAGGATTTTTATAAAAAATTATGAGAGTAGACAAAATTTCAAAAAAATAAAGAAAAACCATTTCAGAAGGGTAACGGTAAGAGAATTTTTGGAAATCTATTCGGTAAGGCTATTGCGAGGGATTTTATGGAAAAGGTTTGACAGAGGGCAATGGTGGGGTATTTTAAAAAATTCACAAAATGAAGGCTATAGTAAGGGTTTTTATGAAAATTTAAAAGAGTTGAAAAAATTTCAAAAATTAATGAAAAAACAATTGTGAAGGCTGGAAATTTTTGAAAATTTATTCTAGAAGGCTGAAGTATAAATTAAAAGAGTAGAAAAAATTTAAAAAAATTAATGAAAAACAAGTTGTGAAGGCTAGAAATTTTTTGAAAATTTATTCCAGAAGGCTATATTAAGGGATTTGGAGAAAATATTTTGACAGAATGTTATAGAGAGGGAATATGAAGAAAAATCTCAAATGAAGACTATAGTTATGGTTTTTAATGAAAAATTTTGACACCGGAGAAAAATATAAGAGATTATTGAAAAATCGTTTGTTAAGGCTATAATTAGGGTATTTTACAAAGATTTATTCTTTGAAGGCAATAGTGAGGGATTTGGAAGAAAAATTTCGACTGAATTCTATAGAGTGTGAATTTGAAGAAAAATCTAAAATGAAGACTATAGTTAAGGTTTTTATGAAAAATTGTTGAGATGGCCAAAAAAAATAAAAAAATTAATCAAAACCATTTATGAAGGCTATAATAAGGGAATTTTTTGAATATTTATTCCTAAAGGCTATAGTAAGGGCTTTGGAGGATAAATTTTGATAGATGGCAAAAGTAAGGAAATTTGAAAAAATATCACAAAAGAATGCTAGTAAGGGTTTTTTGTGAAACATTATGAGAAAATACAAAAACATAAAAAATTATGTTTTTGACAAAAGTTTCAAAAAAAAATGTTAAACCATTTACGGAAGGCGATAGTAAGGAAATTTTTTAAAATTTATTAGTGAAGGCTCTTTTGGTAAAGAATTTTAGGAAAAATTTTACTGAAGCCAATAGTAAGGGGATTTGAAAAAGAATCACAAAAGAAGGCTACAGTATGGGTTTTGTATGAAAAATTATGAGAGTACGACAAAAATTTCAAATATTAATGAAAACCCATTTGCGAAGGATATAGAAAGGAATTTAAAGATAGAATTTCGACATAATGCTATAGTGACGGAATTTGAAGAAAAGTCTCAAATAAAGACTATATTAAGATTTTTTGATGAAACATTTTCAGAATGGACAAAAATATGAAAATTCAATGAAAATCCATTTATGAAGCCGACAAAAAGGTAATTTTTTGAATTTTTTTGTTCTTGAAAGCTATAGTAAGGGATTTGGAGGAAACCTAATGACTGAATTCTACAGTAAGGGAATTTGAAAAAAAAAAATAACTAAAGAAGGCTATAGTTAGGGTTATTTAAGAGAAATTGTGATAGTTGAAAGCAATTTCAAAAATTAATAAAAAAATCATTTGGCAAGGAAATAGTAAGAGAATTTTTAGAAACTTTATGCCTCCAGGATATGGTAAGGGATTGGGAGGAAAAACTTTACGTAATCCTATAGTGTGAGAATTTGAATGAAAATCTCAAATGAAGATTTTTTTTGAAAACTTATGAGAGAAGACAAAATTTCAAAAAAAAACATGAGAGTTGACATAAATTTCAAAAATTAAATAAAAATAAATGCAGAATCCTATAGTAAAGGAATTTTTGGAAATTTATTCGTGGAGGCAAGAGTAAATGATTTTGAGGAAAAATTTTGATCGAAAAGCAATAGCAAGGGAATTTGAAAAAAAAAAAAAAAAACAAATTAAGGCTATTGTAGGGGTTTTTTTACGAAAAATTATGAGAAAAGAGATAAATTTCAAAAAATTAATGAAAACCATTTTTAAAAGCAAAAGTAAAGATTTTTGTTTAAATTTTTCATAAAGGCCATAATAAGTGATTTTGAGGAAAATGTTTGACCAAAAGCTATAGTAAGGGAATTTGAAAAAAAATCTCAAATGAAGGCAATAGTAAGGATTTTTATAAAAAATTATGAGAGTAGACAAAAATTTCAAAAAATAAAGAAAAACCATTTCAGAAGGGTACAGTAAGAGAATTTTTTGGAAATCTATTCGGTAAGGCTATTGCGAGGGATTTTATGGAAAAGGTTTGACAGAGGGCAATGGTGGGTATATTTAAAAAATTCACAAATGAAGGCTATAGTAAGGGTTTTTATGAAAATTTAAAAGAGTTGAAAAAATTTCAAAAATTAATGAAAAACACAATTGTGAAGGCTGGAAATTTTTGAAAATTTATTCTAGAAGGCTAAAGTATAAATTATAAATTAAAGGAGTAAAAAATTTTAAAAAATTAATGAAAAACATGTTGTGAAGGCTAGAAATTTTTTTGAAAATTTATTCAGAAGGCTATATTAAGGATTTGGAGAAAATATTTTGACAGAATGTTATTGAGAGGGAATATGAAGAAAAATCTCAAATGAAGACTATAGTTATGGTTTTTAATGAAAATTTTTGACACCGGAGAAAAATATAAGAGATTATTGAAAAATCGTTGATGAAGGCTATAATTAGGGTATTTTACAAAGATTTATTCTTTGAAGGCAATAGTGAGGGATTTGGAACAAAAATTTCGACTGAATTCTATAGAGTGTGAATTTGAAGAAAAATCTAAAATGAAGACTATAGTTAAGGTTTTTTATGAAAACAACAAAAGAAGGCTATAGTATGGGTTTTGTTTGAAAAATTATGAGAGTAGACAAAAATTTCAAAAATCAATGAAAACCCATTTGCGAAGGATATAGAAAGGAATTTAAACTAAGAATTTCAACAGAATGCTATAGTGATGGAATTTGAAGAAAAGTCTCATATAATGACTATATTAAGAGTTTTTTATGAAACATTTTCAGAATGGGCAAAAATATGAAAATTCGATGAAAATCCATTTACGAAGCCTAGAGTATGGTAATTTTTTGAATTTTTTTGTTCTTGAAAGCTATAATAAGGGATTTGGAGGAAACCTAATGACTGAATTCTACTGTAAGGGAATTTGAAAAAAAATTAAAAAAGAAGGCTATAGTTTGGGCTATTTAAGAGAAATTGCGATAGTTGAAAGCAAGTTCAAAAATTAATAAAAGATTATTTGTGTAGGAAATTGTAAGAGAATTTTTAGAACCTTTATGCCTCAAGGATATGGTAAGGGATTGGGAGGAAAAAAATTTCGTAATCCTATAGTGAGAGAATTTGAATGAAAATCTCAAAAGAAGGCCACAAAAAGGGTTTTTTATGAAAACTGATGAGAGTAGACAAAAAATTCAAAAAATATGAGAGTTGACATAAATTCCAAAAATTAAATAAAAACAAATGCATAATCCTATTGTAAAGGAATTTTTTTTAAATTTATTCGTGAAGGCTAGAGTAAGTGATTTTGTGGAAAAATTTTGATCGTAAGCAATAGTAAGGGAATTTGAAAAAAAAAAAAAAAAAGGCTATAGTTTAGGTTTTATACGAAAGATTATGAGAAAAGAAAAAAATTTCAATATTTAATGAAAAACCATTTTTAAATGCAATAGAAAGAAGTTTTTTAAAAATTTATTTATAAAGGCCTTGATAAGAGATTTTGAGGAAAAGTTTCGACCAAAATCTACAGTAAGGCAATTTGAAAATAATTCTCAAATGAAGGCAATATTAAGGATTTTTATGAAAAATTATGAGAGTAGACAAAAATTTCAAAAAATAAAGAAAAACCATTTCAGAAGGGTACAGTAAGAGAATCTTTTGGAAATCTATTCGGTAAGGCTATTGCGAGGGATTTTATGGAAAAAGTTTGACAGTGGGCTAAGGTGGGGAATTTTAAAAAATTCACAAATGAAGGCTATAGTAAGGGTTTTTTTATGAAAAATTAAAAGAGTTGAAAAAATTTCAAAAATTAATGAAAAACCTATTGTGAAGGTTGGAAATTTTTGAAAATTTATTCTAAAAGGTTATAGAAAAAATTAAAAGAGTAGCAAAAATTTCAAAAATGAATGAAAAACCTGTTGTGAAGGATGGAAATTTTTAGAAAATTTGTTCCAGAAGGCTGGCTAAAGTAAGGGATTTGGAGAAAAAAATTTGACAAAATGTTATAGAGAGGGAATATGAAGAAAAATCTCAAATGAAGACTATAATTATGGTTTTTAATTAAAATTTTTGTCACCGGAGAAAAATATAAGAGATTATTGAAAAATCGTTGACGAAGGCTGTAATTAGGGTATTTTGCAAAGATTTATTCTTTGAATACTATAGTGTGGGATTTGGAGGAAAATTTTTGACTGAATTCTATAGAGTGTGAATTTGAAGAAAAATCTGAAATGAAGACTATAGTTAAGGTTTTTTATGAAAAATTGTTGAGATGGCCAAAAAATAAAACGTTAATGAAAAACCTTTTATGAAGGCTTTAATAAGGGAATTTTTTGAAGATTTATTCCTAAAGGCTATAGTAAAGGATTTGGAGGATAAACTTTGATAGATGGCAAAAGTAAGAAAATTAGAAAAAATTCACAAAAGAATGAGACTTAGGGTTTTTTGTGAAACATTTTGAGAATATAAAAAAACTTCAAAAATTATGAGAGTTGGCAAAAATTTTAAAAAAATATTTTAAACCATTTCAGAAGGCTATAATCAGGAAAAAAATTTTAAAATTTATTCGTGATGGCTCTATAGTAAAGTGTTTAGAAAAAAACTTAACAGAAGGCCATAATTAGGGAATTTGAAAAAAAATTACAATAGAAGGCTATAGTATGGGGGGATTTTTAATAAAAATTATGAGAGAAGACGTAAATTTCAAAAATTAATGAAAACCCATTTGCAAAGGATATAGTAAGAAATTTGAAGAAAGAATTTTGACAGAATGCTATAGTGACGGAATTTGAAGAAAAGTCTCTAATGAACACTATATTAAGAGTTTTTTATGAAACATTTTCAGAATGGCAAAAAATATGAAAAATTAATGAAAAACCATTTATGAAGCCTACTGTAAGGTAATTTTTTGAATTTTTTTGTTGTTGAAAGCTATAGTAAGGGATTTGGAGGAAACCTAATGACTGAATTCTACTGTAAGGCAATTTGAAAAAAAATTACAAAAGAAGGCTATAGTTAGGCTTATTTAAGAGAAATAGTGATAGTTAAAAGCAATTTCAAAAATTAATAAAAAACCATTTGTGTTGGCAATAGTAAGAGAATTTTTAGAAAATTTATGCTTGAAGGATATGGTAAGGGATTGGGAGGAAAAATTTGGACTTATTCCTATTGTGAGAGAATTTGAAGAAAAATCTCAAATGAAGGCCACAATAAGGGTTTTTTATGAAAACTTATGAGAGAAGACAAAAATTTCAAAAAATATGAGAGTTGACAGAAATTTCAAAAATTAAATAAAACAAATGCAGAATCCAATAGTAAAGGAATTTTTTTGAAATTTATTCGTGAAGGCTAGAGTAAGTGATTTTGAGGAAAAATTTTCATCATAAGCAATAGTAAGGGAATTTGAAAAAAAAAAATGAAGGCTATAATAAGGGTTTTATACGAAAAATTATGAGAAAAGAAAAAAAATTCAAAAATTAAAGAAAAACCATTTTTAAATGCAATAGTAAAGAATTTTTTTAAAATTTATACATAAAGGCCATAAGTGATTTTGAGGAAAATGTTTGACCAAAAGCTATAGTTTGGGAATTTGAAAAAAAATCTCAAATGAAGGCAATAGTAAGGATTTTTATGAAAATTTATGAGAGTAGAAGAAAATATCAAAAAATAAAGAAAAACCATTTCAGAACAGTAAGAGAATTTTTTGGAAATCTATTCGGTAAGGCTATTGTGAGGGATTTTGAGGAAAAAGTTTGACGGAGGGCTATGGAGGGGAATTTTTGAAAATTCACAAATGAAGGCTTTAGTAAGGGTTTTTTATGAAAAATTAAAAGAGTTGAAAAAACTTCAAAAATTAATGAAAAACCTGTTGTGAAGGCTGGGAATTTTTTGAAAATTTATTCCTGAAGGCAATAGAAAGGGATTTCGTGGAAAAATATTGACAGAATGTTATGGAGAGAAAATATGAAGAAAAATCTCAAATGAAGACTATAGTTATGGTTTTTATTGAAAAGTTTTGACACCGGAGAAAAATGAAAGAGATTATTGAAAAATCGTTGATGAAGGCTACAATAAGGGAATTTTCCAAAGATTTATTCTTGAAGGCTATAGTGATGGATTTTGAGGAAAAATTTTAACTGAATTCTATAGAGAAGGAATTTGAAGAGAAATCTAAAATGAAGACTATAGTTAAGGTTTTTTATGAAAAATTGTTGAGAGGGCCAAAATATAAAAAATTAATGAAAAACCATTTATGTTGACTATAATAAGGGAACTTTTTGAAGATTTATTCCTAAAGATTATAGTAAGGGATTTGGAGGATAAATTTTGATAGATGGCAAAAGTAAGGAAATTTGAAAAAAAATCATAAAACAATGCTAGTAAGGGTTTTTAGAGAAACATTATGAGAATATACAAAAACTTCAAAAATTATGAGAGTAGACAAAAATTTCAAAAAAAATGTTAAAGCATTTCCGAAGGCTATAGTAAGTGAATTTTTTTAAAATTTATTTGTTAAGACTATACAGTTAAGATTTTTATCGAAAATTTTGACAGAAGGCCATTGTAAGGTAATTTGTAAAAAATTCTGAAAAGAAGATTATAGTATGGGTATTTTATGAGAAATAATAAGAGAAGACAAAAATTTCAAAAATAAATGAAAACCAATTTACGAAGGCTATAGTAAGGCATTTGAAGAAAAAATTTCGACAAAATGTTATAGAGACGAAAGTTGGAGAAAAGTCTCAAATGAAGACTATATTAAGAGTTTTTTATGAAACATTTTTGGAATGGATAAAAATATGAAAAATTAATGAAAAACCATTTATGAAGCCTATAGTAAGGTAATTTTTTGAAATGTTTTTCTTGAAGGCTATTGTAAGGGAATTGGAGGAAACCTAACGACTGAATTCCACAGTAAGAGAATTTGAAAAAAAATCAAAAATGAAAGCAATAGTAAGGGTTATTTAAGAAAAATTCTGAGAGTAGAAAACAATTTAAAAATTAAATAAAAAACCATTTGTGAAGGGAATTTTTTTAAAATTTATTCCTGAAGGATATAGTAAGGGAGTTAGAGGAAAAAATTTCACTTAATGCTATAGTGAGGGAATTAGAAGCAAAATCTCAAATGAAGGCGATAATAAGGGTTTTCAACAAAAAATTATTAGAGTATACAAAAATTTCAAAAAATATGAGCATTGACAAAAATTTCAAAAATTCAATAAAAACCATATCAGAATCCTATAGTAAAGAAATATTACGTAAATTTATTCGTGGAGGCTAGAGTAAGTGATTTTGAGAAAAAATTTTGACCGAAAGCAAAAGAAAGGGAATTTAAAAAAAATCACAAACAAAGGCTATAGTAACTGTTTTTACGAAAAATTATGAGAGTAGTCAAAAATTTCAAAAATTAACAAAAAACAATTTGTAAATGCAATAGTAAATAAAATTTTGGTTAATTTATTCATCAAGGCTATAATAATTGATTTTGAGGAAAAAGTTTGACCAAAAACAATAATAAGGGAATTTGAAAAAACTCACAAATGAAGGTAATATTAAGAATTTTTTATGAAACATTATGAGAGTAGACAAAAATTTCAAAAAAGAAAAAAAAACCATTTCAAAAGGCTACAGTAAAGGATTTTTTTGAAAATTTATTTGTTAAGGCTATAGTGAGGGATTTTGTGGAAATAGTTTGACAGAAGGCCATGGTAATGGAATTAAAAAAAAATCACAAATGAAGGCTCTAGTAAGGGTTTTTTACGAAAAATTATAAGAGAAAAAAAAATTTAAAAAATTAATGAAAAACAAGTAGTGAAGGCTGCGAATTTTTTGAAAATTTATTCCTAATGGCTATAGTAAGGGATTTGGAGGAAAAAATTTTGACATAATGCTATGGAGAGGGAGTCTGATGAATAATCGCAAATGAAGACTCTAGTTTGGGTTTTTAAAGAAAATTTTTTGAGCGGAGAAAAATATTAGAGATTAATGAAAAATCGTTGATGAAGGCTATAATTAGAGAATTTTCCGAAGATTTATTCTTAAAGGCTATAGTAAGGGATTAGGAGAAAAAATTTCAACTGAATTCTATAGAGAGGGAATTTGATGAAAAATCTGGAATGAAAACCGTAGTTAAGGTTTTTTATGAAAAACTGTTGAGAGGACAAAAAAATAAAAAATTAATGATAAACCATTTCTGAAGGCAATAAAAATGAATTTATTGAAGATTTATTCCTAAAGGCTATGGTAAGGGATTAGGAAGATAAATTTTGATAGAAGGTAAAAGTAAGGAAATTTGAAAAAAATACATAAGAATGCTAGTAAGTGTTTTTTGTGAAATATTTTGAAAAATAAAAAACCTCAAAAATTATGAGAGTAGACAAAAGTTCAAAAAAAATGTAAAACCATTTCAGAAAGATATAGTAAGGGAATTTTTTTAAAATTTATTTGTGAAGGTTCAACAGTAAAGATTTTTAAGAAAAGTTTTTTGAGAAGCCTATGGTAAGGGAATTTGAAAAAATATCACAAAGGAAGGCTATAGTACGGGTTTTTTTTAAAAAATTAAGAGAGAAGACAAAAATTTCAAAAATTAATGAAAACCATTTACGAAGGCTATTGTAAGGAATTTGAAGGAAAAATTTCAACCGAATGCTAGAGTGACGGAATTTTAAGAAAAATATCAAATGAAGACTATATTATGAGTTTTTTATGAAACATTTTTAGAGTGGAAAAAAATATAAAAAATTAATGAAAAATCATTTATGAAGCGAATAGTAAGGTAATTTAATTAATTTTTTTTCTTGAAAGCTATTCTAAGGGATTTGGAGGAAACCTAATGACTGAATTCTACAGTAAGAGAATTTGAAAAAACATAACAAATGAAGGCTACAGTAATGGTTATTTAAGAAAAATTGCGAGAGTGGAAAGCAATTTCAAAAATTAATAAAAAACCGTTTGAGTAGGCAATAGTAAGGGAATTTTTAGAAAATTTATCCCTGAAGGATATGGTAAGGGATTGGGAGAAAATATTTTAACTTAATTCTTTACTGAGGGAATTTGAAGAAAAATCTTAAATGAAGGCTGTAAAATGAGTTTTTTCTGAAAACTTTTGAGAGTAGACTAAAATTTCAAAAAATATGAGATTTCACAAAAATTTCAAAAATTAAATAAAAACCATTTCAGAATCCTATAGTAAAGGAATTTTTTGGAAATTTATTAGTGAAGGCTAGAGTAAGTGAGTTTGAGGAAAAATTTTGACCGAAAGCAGTAGTAAGGGAATTTTAAAAAAATCACAAATGAACGCTATAGTAAGGTTTTTTACAAAAATTATGAGAGTACAAAAAATTTCAAAACTTAATGAAAAACCATTTTTAGATGCAATAGTAAAGTATTTATTCTTAAATTTATTCATGAAGCCCATAATAAGTGATTTTGAAGAAAAATTTTGACCAAAACCTATAGTAAAGGAATTTGAGAAAAAATCTCAAACGAAGGCAATAGTAAGGATTTTTATGAAAAGTTATAAGAGCAGACAAAAATTACAAAAAATACCAAAAATCCATTTCAGAAGGCTACTGTAAAAGAATTTTTTGGAAATCTATTCGATAAGGCTATAGTGAGGGATTTTGAGGAAATAGTTTGACTGAGGGCAATGGTAGGGAATTTAAAAAAAATCACAAATCAAGGCTATAGTAAGGTTTTTTTTTGAAAAATAAAAAGAGCAGAAAGAAATTTCAAAAATTCATGAAAAACCTGTTGTGAAGGCTAGGAATTTTTTGAAAATTTTTTTCTGAAGGCTATAGTAAGGGATTTGAAGGAAAATTTTTGACATAATGTTATAGAGAGGGAATATGAAGAAAAATCTCAAATGAAGACTGTAGTTAAGATTTTTTATGAAAATTTTTTAGGGCGGAAAAAAATATAAGAGATTAATGAAAAATCGTTGACGAAGGCTATAATGAGGGAATTTCCAAAGATTTATTCTTGAAGGCTATAGTAAGGGATTTTGAGGAAAAATTTCCACTAAATTCTATAGAGAGGGAATTTGAAGAAAAATCTAAAATGAACACTATAGTTCAGTCTTTTTATGAAAAATAGTTGAGAGGACCAAAATAAAAAAAATTAATGAAAAACCATTTAAGATGGCAATAATAAGGGAATTTTTTGAAGATTTATTCCTAAAGGCTATAGTAAGGGATTTGGAGGATAAATTTTGATAGATGGCAAAAGTAAGGAAATTTGAAAAAAAAATCACAAAAGAATGCTAGTAAGGGTTTTTTGTGAAATATTATGTGAAAATACAAAAACTTCAAAAATTATGAGAGAAGGCAAAAATTTCAAAAAAAAAATGTTAAACCTTTTCTGAAGGCTATAGTAAGGGAATTTTTTAAATTTTATTCGAGAAGAAAATACAGTAAGGATTTTTAGCACAAATTTTGACAGAAGGCTATACTGATTTGAAAAAAATTCAGAAAAGAAGGTTATAGTATGGGTTTTTTATGAGAAATAATGAGAGAAGACAAAAATTTCAAAAATTAATGAAAACCCATTTGCGTAGGCTATAGTAAGGAATTTCAAGAAAAAATTTTGACAGAATGCTATAGTGACGGAATTTGAAGAAAAGTCTCAAATGAATATTAAGAGTTTTTTATGAAACATTTTTGGAGTGGACAAAAATATGAAAAATTAATGAAAAACTATTTATGAAGCCTATAGTAAAAGATTTGGAGGACACTTAACGACTGAATTCTGCAGTAAGGGAATTTGAAAAAAAATCTCAAATGAAGGCAATAGTAAGGGTTATTTAAGAAAAATTCTGAGAGGAGAAAACAATTTTACTTGGAGGAAACATATTCACTTAATGCTATAGTGAGGGAATTTGATGAAAAATCTCAAATGATGATAATAATGGTTTTTTACGAAAAATTATGAGAGTATACAAAAATTTCAAAAAGTATGAGCATTGACAAAAATTACAAAAATTAAATAAAAACCATTTCAGAATCTAGTAAAGGAATTTTAT
This sequence comes from Aristolochia fimbriata, assembly GCA_019845555.1. Classification (NCBI taxonomy): domain Eukaryota; kingdom Viridiplantae; phylum Streptophyta; class Magnoliopsida; order Piperales; family Aristolochiaceae; genus Aristolochia; species Aristolochia fimbriata. The sequence goes on from CM034080.1 coordinate 37,094,038, forward strand.
GGAAATTTATTCGTGGAGGCTAGAGTAAGTGATTTTGAGGAAAAATTTTGACCGAAAGCAAAAGTAAGGGAATTTAAAAAAAAAATCACAAATGAAGGCTATAGTAACGGTTTTTTATGAAAAATTAAAAGAGAAGCAATCATTTTAAAAACTAAAGAAAAACCAGTGGTACAAGCTGGGAATTTTTTGAAAATTTATTCCTGAAGACCATAGTAAGGGATTTGGAGGAAAAATTTCAATATAATGTCATAGAGAGGGAATATGAAGAAAAATCTCAAATGAAGACTATCTTTAACGTTTTTTATGAAAATTTTTGAAAGCGCAGAAAAATATAAGAGATTAAGGAAAAATCGTTGAAGAAGGCTATAATTAGGGAATTTTCCAAAGATTTATATTTTACGGCTATAGTAAGTGATTAGGAGGAAAAATTTTGACTGAATTCTTTAGAGAGGGAATTTAAAAAAAAAATCTACAATGAAGTCAATAGTTAAGGTTTTTTATGAAAAATTGTTGAGAGGGCCAAAATAAGTAAAATTAATGAAAAACCATTTATGAAGGCTATAATAAGGGAATTTTTTGAAGATTTATTCCTAAAGGCAATAGTAAGGAATTTGGACAATAAATTTTGATAAATGGCAAAAGTAAGGATATTTGAAAAAACATCACAAAAGAATGCAAGTTAGGGTTTTTTGTGAAATATTATGAGAAAATACAAAAAATTCAAAAATAATGAGAGTAGGCAAAACTTTCAAAAATTTTTTTAACCATTTCAGAAGGCTATACTAAGGGAGTTTTTTAAAAATTTATTCACGAAGACTATACAATAAATATTTTTAGCAAAAATTTTAACAAAAGGCAATAGTAAAGGAATTTGTAAAAAATTCTGAAAAGCAGATTATAGTGAGGGTGTTTTATGAGAAATAATTAGAGAAGACAAAAATTTCAAAAATTAATGAAAACCATTTGTGAAGGCTATTGTAAGGAATTTGAAGAAAGAATTTTGACAGAATGCTATAGTGATGGAATTTGAAGAAAAGTCTCAAATGAAGACTATATTAAGAGTTTTCAATGAAAAAAAATTTGAGAGGACAAAAATATGAAAATTAATGAAAAACCATTTATGAAGCCTATAGTAAGGTAATTTTTGGAATTTTTTTTTTCTAAGCTATAGTAAGGAATTTGGAGGAAACCTAATGACTGAATTCTACAGTAAGGGAATTTGAAAAAAATCACAAATAAAGTCTATAATAAGGGTTATTTAAGAAAAATTGTTATAGAAGAAAGAAAATTAAAAAATTAATAAAAAACCGTTTGGGTAGGCAATAGTAATAGAATTTTGAGAAAATTTATTCCTGAAGGATATGTAAGGGATTGGGTGGAAAATTTTGACTTAATCCTTTAGAGTGGGAATTTGAAGAAAAATCTCAAATGAAGGCTATAAAAAGAGTTTTTTATGAAAACTTATGAGAGTAGACAAAAATTTCAAAAAATATGAGAGTTGACTTAAATTTCAAAAATTAAATAAAAACCATTTCAGAATCTTATAATAAAGGAATTTTTTGGAAATTAACTCGTGAAGGCCAGAGTAAGTGCTTTTGAGGAAACATGTTGACCGAAAGCAATAGTAAGGGAATTTAAAAAAAAAAATGAAGGTTATTGTAAGGGATTTTTGCAAAAAACTATGAATGTAGAACAAATTATCAAAAATTAAAGAAAAACCTTTTATAAAGCAATCGTAAAGAATTTTTTTTAAATTTATTCATAAAGGCCATAATAAGTGATTTTGAGGAAAAAATTTTACCAAAAGATATAGTAAGGGAATTTGAAAAAAAACCACAAATGAAGGCAGTAGTAAGGATTTTTACGAAAAATTATGAGAGTAGACCAAAATTTCGAAAAATAAAGAAAAACCATTTCAGAAGGCTACAGTAAGAGAATTTTTTGGATATCTATTCATTAAGGCTATAGTGAAGGATTTTGTGGAAATAGTTTGACAGAGGGCTATGGTAGGGAATTTTAAAAAATCACATATGAAGGCTATAGTAAGGGTTTTTTATGAAAAATTAAAAGAGTAGAAAAAATTTCAAAAATTAATGAAAAACCTGTTGTGAAGGCTAGGAATTTTTTGAAAATTTATTCCTGAATGCTATAATAATGGATTTGGAGGAAAAATTTAGACAAAATGTTATAGAGAGGGAATATGAAGAAACTCTCAAATGAAGACAATAGTTAGGGTTTTTTATGAAAATTTTGAGAGCGGAGAAAAATATAAGAGATTATTGAAAAATCGTTGATGAAGGCTATAATTAGGGAATTTTGCAAATATTTATTCTTGAAGGCTATAGTGAAGGATTTGGAGGAAAACGTTTGACTGAATTCTACAGAGTGTGAATTTGAAGAAAAAACTAAAATGAAGACTATAGTTAAGGTTTTTTATGAAAATTTGTTTAGAATGCCAAAAAATAAAAAATTAATGAAAAACCATTTATGAAGGCTATAATAAGGGAATTTTTTGGAGATTTATTCCTAAAGGCTATAGTAAGGGATTTGGAGGATAAATTTTGATAGATAGCCAAAGTAAGGAAATTTGAAAAAAAATCACAAATGAATGCAAGGGTTTTTTGTGAAACATTATAAGAAAATACAAAAACTTCAAAAATTATGAGAGTAGAAAAAAATTTCAAAAAAAAATGTTAGGCCATTTCAGAAGGCTATAGTAATGGAATTTGTTTAAAATTTATTCATGAAGGCACTAGGGATGGCAACGGGTACGGGTTAGCGGCGAACCCGCCCCGACCCGACCCGCTTAAAGCGGGTTTGGGTTTAAGTTTTTACACCGCGGGTCGAGTTCGGGTTTAGGGAGCAGAACCCGTCACGGGTTCGGGGCGGGGACGGGTTTCGCCCCAGAAACCCGACCCGACCCGCCTAATTCTTATGTAAAAAAAAAAGTTTTAGGGGGTATTTAAATAATACAAAGTAAAACCCTACTTTCTTACGTTCTCCCCTTATGTTTGACAATATGTTTAGGTATTTATATGTTTATATTATTTATTTTAGAATTTTTTTATATTTTTAAAAATTTTAATATTAAACATAGCGGGTCGGGTCGGGTCGGGTACCCGCGGGGCGGGGCGGGTTTTCGCGGGTTCGGGGCAGGTTTTTTCCCCGCGGGGCCGGGACGGGTTTAGAAATCAAACCCGCGGGGCGGGTTTTTTAGGGACGGGTTTCCCCGGTTTTTTGTGGGGCGGGGATGGGTTTCCAACAACCCGCCCCGCCCCGCCCTGTTGCCATCCCTAGAAGGCACTATAGTAAAGTTTTTTAGGAAAATTTTTTACCGAAGGCTATAGTAAGGGAATTTGAAAAAAAATCACAAAAGAAGGGTATGGTATGGGTTTTTTATGAAAAATTATGAGAGGAGACAAAAAATACAAAAATTAATGAAAACTCATTTGCAAAGGATATAGTAAGGAATTGATGATAGAATTTTGACAGAATGCTATAGTAACAGAATTTGAAGAAAAGTCTCAAATGAAGACTAAATTAAGAGTTTTTTATGAAACATTTTCAGAGTGGACAAAAATATGGAAAATTAATGAAAAACCATTTATGAAGCCTATAGCAAGGTAATTTTTTGAATTTTTTTGTTCTTGAAAGCTATAGTAAGGGATTTGGAGGAAACTTAAAGACTGAATTCTACAGAAAGGGAATTTGAAAAAAATCACAAATGAAGGCTATAGTAAGGGTTATTTAAGAAAAATTGTGATAGTAGAGAGCAATTTCAAAAATTAATAAAAAACCCTTTGTGTAGGCAATAGTAAGAGAATTTTTAAAAAAATTATTCCTGATGGATATGGTAAGGGATTGGGAGGAAAAATTATGACTTAATCCTGTAGTGAGAGAATTTGAAGAAAAATTTCAAATGAAGGCTACAATAAGGGTTTTTTATGAAAACGTTCGAGATTAGAAATAAATTTCAAAAAATATGAGAGTTGACTTAAATTTCAAAAATTAAATAAAAACAAATTCAGAATCCAATTGTAAAGGAATTTTTTGGAAATTTATTCATGAAGGTTAGAGTAAGTGATTTTGAGGAAAAATTTTCACCGAAAGCAATAGTTAGGGAATTTGAAAAAAAATAAAAAAAAAGGCAAGGTTTTTTACGAAAAATAATGAGAGAAGAAGAAAATTTCAAAAATCAAAGAAAAACCATTTGTAAATGCAATAGTAAAGAATTGTTTTTAAATTTATTCATAAAGGCCATAATAAGTAATTTTGAGGAAAAATTTTGACCAAAAGCTATAGCAAGGGAATTTGAAAAAAAATCTCTAATGAAGGCAAAAGTAAGGATTTTTATGTAAAATTATGAGAGTGGACAAAAATTTCAATATATAAAGAAAAACCATTTCAGAAGGCTACAGTAAGAGAATTTTTAGGAAATCTATTCGTTAAGGCTATAGTATGGGATTTTGTGGAAATAGTGTGACAGAGGGCTACGGTAGGTAATTTTAAAAATTCACGTAAGGGTTTTTAATGAAAAAATAAAAGAGAAGAAAAAATTTCAAAAATTAATGAAAAACCTGTTGTGAAGGCTGGGAATTTTTTGAAAATTTATTCCTGAATGCTATAGTAAGGGATTTGGAGGAAAAATTTTGACAGAATGTTATAGAGAAGGAATATGAAGAAAAATATCAAATGAAGACTATAGTAAGGGATTTGGAGGATAAATTTTGATAGATGGCAAAAGTAAGGAAATTTGAAAAAAAAATCACAAAAGAATGCAAGGATTTTTTGTGAATCATTATGGGAAAATACCAAAACTTCAAAAATTATGACAGTAGATAAAAATTTCAAAAAAAAATGTTAAACTATTTGAGAAGCCTATAGTAAGGAAATTTTTTTAAATTTTATTCCTGAAGGCTCTATAGTAAAGATTTTTAGGAAAAATTTTTTACAGAAGGCTATAGTAAGGGAATTTGAAAAAAAAATCACAAAAGAAGGGTATAGTATGGTTTGTTTTTGAATAATTATGAGAGAAGGCAAAAATTTCAAAAAATAATGAAGACCCATTTGCGAAGGATATAGTAAGGAATTTGAAGAAAAAATTTTGACAGAATGCTAGAGTGAAGGAATTTGAAGAAAAGTCTCAAATGAAGACTATATTAAGAGCTTTTTATGAAAAACTTTCAGAGTGGACAAAAATATGAAAAATTAATGAAAAACCATTTATGAAGCCTATTATAAGGTAATTTTTTTAATTTTTTTGTTCTTGAAAGCTATAGTAAGGGATTTGGAGGAAACCTAATGATTGAATTCTACAGTAAGGGAATTTGAAAAAAATCACAAATGAAGGCTATAGTAAGGGTTATTTAAGAAAAATTGTGATAGTAGAAAGCAATTTCAAAAATTAATAAAAAACCGTTTGTGTAGGCAATAGTAAGAGAATTTTAAGAAAATTTATTCCTGAAGGATATGGTAAGGGATTGGGAGGAAAAATATTCACTTAATCCTATAGTGAGAAAATTTGAAAAAAAATCTCAAATGAAGGCTAAAATAAGGGTTTTTTATGAAAACTTACGAGAGTAAAATTTCAAAAAATATGAGAGTTGACATAAATTTCAAAAATGAAAAAAAAAACTAATTCAAAATCCAATACTAAAGGAATTTTTTAGAAATTTATTCATGAAACCTAAAGTGATTTTGAGGAAAAATTTTGATCGAAAGCAAAAGCAAGGGATTTTAAAAAAAAAATGAAGGCTATAGAAAGGGTTTTTTACGAAAATTGATGACAAAAGAAAAAAATTTCAAAAATTAATGAAAAAGCATTTTTAAAAGCAATTGTAAATAATTTTTTAAAAATTTATTCATAAAGGCCATAATAAGTGATTTTGAGGAAACTTTTTGACCAAAAGCCATAGTAAGGGAATTTTTAAAAAAATCTCAAATGAAGGCAATAGTAAGGATTTTTATGAAAAATTATGACAGTAGACAAAAATTTCAAAAAATAAAGAAAAACCATTTCAGAAGGCTACAGTAAGAGAATTTTCTGGAAACCTATTCGTTAAGGCTTAGTGAGGGATTTTGTGGAAATTGTTTGACAGAGGGCAATGGTATCGAATTTTAAAAAATTCACAAATGAAGGCAATGGTAAGGGTTTTTTATGAAAAATTAAAAGAGTAGAAAAAAATTCAAAAATTAATGAAAAACCTGTTGTGAAGGCTAGGAATTTTTTGAAATTTTTTTTCTGAAGGCTATTGTGAGGGATTTAGAGAAAAATTTTGACAGAAAGTTATAGAGAGGGAATATGAAGAAAATTCCCAAATAAAGACAATAGATAACTTTTTTTATGAAAATATTTGTGAGTGGAGAAAAATATAAGAGATTATTGAAAAATCGTTGATGAAGGCTATAACAAGGGAATTTTGCAAAGATTTATTTTTGAAGGCAATAGTGAGGGATTTGGAGGAAAACATTTGACTGAATTCTACCGGGTGTGAATTTGAAGAAAAATCTTAAATGATGACTACAGTTAAGGTTTTTTATGAAAAATTGTTGAGAAAGCCAAAAATAAAAAATTAGTGAAAAACCATTTAAAAAGGCTATAATAAGGGAATTTTTTGAAGATTTATTCCTAAAGGCTATAGTAAGGGATTTGGAGGATAAATTTTGATAGATGGCAAAAGTAAGGAAATTTGAAAAAAAAATACAAGAGAATGAGAGTAAGGGTTTTTTGTGAAACATTACGAGAAAATACAAAAACTTCAAAAATTATGAGAGTGGACAAAAATTTCAAAAAAAAAATGTTAAACCATTTCAGAAGGCTACTGTAACGGAATTTGTTTAAAATTTATTCGTGAAGGCTCTATAGTAAAGATTTTAAGGAAAATTTTTTACATAAGGCAATAGTAAGGGAATTTGAAAAAAAATACAAAAGAAGGCTATAGTATGGGTTTTGTATGAAAAATTATGAGAAAAGATAAAAATTTCAAAAATTAATGAAAACCATTTGCGAAGGTAATAGTCAGGAATTTGAAGGAAAAATTTTGACAGAATGCTATTGTGACAGAATTTGAAGAAAAAACTCAAATGAAGACTATATTATGATTTTTTTATGAAACATTTTCAGAGTGGACAAAAATATGAAAAATTAATGAAAAATCATTTATGAAGTGTATAGTAAGGTAATTTATTGATTATTTTTTTTTCTTGAAAGCTATACAAAGGGATTTGGAGGAAACGTAATGACTGAATTCTACAGTTAGGGAATTTCAAAAATAATCACAAATGAAGGATACAGTAAGAGTTATTTAAGAAAAATTGTGAGAGTGGAAAGCAATTTCAAAAATTAATAAAAAACCATTTGTGTAGGAAATAGTAAGGAAATTTTTAGAAAATTTATTCCCGAAAGATAAGGTAAGGGATTGGGAGGATAAATTTTGACTTAATGCTATACTGAGAGAATTTGATGAAAAATCTCAAATGAAGTTTATAATAAGGGTTTTTTCTGAAAACTTTTGAGAGTAGACAAAAATTTCAAAAAATATGAGATTTGACAAAAATTTCAACAATTAAATAAAAATCATTTCAGAATCCTACTGTAAAGGAATTTTTTGGAAATTTATTTGTGAAGGCTTAAGAGATTTTGAGGAAAAATGTTGACCGAAAGCAAGAGTAAGGGAATTAAAAAAAAAATCACAAATGAAGGCTATAGTAAGGGTTTTTTACAAAAATTATGAGAGCACAAAAAATTTCAAAAATTAATGAAAAACCATTTTTAGATGCAATAGCGAAGAATTTTTTCTTAAATTTATTCATGAAGGCCATAATAAGTGATTTTGAGGAAAAAATTTGACCAAAAGCTAAGGTAAGGGAATTTGAGAAAAAATCTCAAATGAAGGCAATAGTAAGGATTTTTATGAAAAACAATGAGAGTAGAAAAAAATTTCAAAAAATAAACAAAAACCATTTCAGAAGTCTACTGTAAGAGAATGTTTTTGAAATCTATTCGTTAAGGCTATAGTGAGGGATTTTGTGGAAATAGTTTGACAGAGGGCAAAGGTAGGGAATTTAAAAAAAATCACAAATCAAGGCTATAGTAAGGATTTTTTATGAAAAATTAAAAGAGTAGAAAAAAATTTCAAAAATTCAAGAAAACCCTTTAGTGAAGGCTGGGAATTTTTTGAAAATTTATTCCTGAAGGCTATAGTAAGGGATTTGAAAGAAAATTTTTAACATAATGTTATAGAGAGGGAATATGAAGAAAAATCTCAAATGAAGACTATAGCAAAGTTTTTTATTAAAATTTTTTAGGGTAGAAAAAAATATAAGAGATTAATGAAAAATCGTTGATGAAGGCTATAATTAGGGAATTTTGCAAAGATTTATTCTTGAAGTCTATAGTAAGGGATTTAGAGGAAAAATTTCAACGGAATTCTTTAGAGATGGAATTTGAAGAAAAATCTAAAATGAAGACTATAGTTAAGCTTTTCAATGAAAAATTGTTGAGAGGGCCAAAATATAAAAAATTAATGAAAAACCATTTATGATGGCTAAAATAAGGCAATTTTTTGAAGATTTATTCCTAAAGGATATAGTAAGGGATTTGGAGGATAAATTTTGATAGATGGCAAAAGTAAGGAAATTTGAAAAAAAATCACAAAAGAATGCTAGTAAGGGTTTTTTGTGAAATATTATGAGAATATACAAAAACTTCAAAAATTATGAGAGTAGACAAAAATTTCAAACAAAAATGTTAAATCATTTCAGAAGGCTATAGTAAGGGAATTTTTATAAAATTTATTCGTGAAGACTATACATTATGGATTTTTAGCAAAAATCTTGACAGAAAGCTATAGTGAGGGAATTTGTAAAAAAATCAGAAAAGAAGGTTATAGTATGGGTTTTTTATGAGAAATAATGAGAGAAGACAAAAATTTTAAAAATTAATGAAAACCCATTTGCGAAGGCTATAGTAAGGAATTTAAATAAAAAAATTTGACAGAATTCTATAGTGATGGAATTTGAAGAAAAGTCTCAAATGAAGACTATATTAAGAGTTTTTTATGAAACATTTTTGAAGTGGACAAAAATATGAAAAATTAATGAAAAACCATTTATGAAGCATATAGTAAGGTAATTTTTTGAATTTTTTTTGTTGTAGGCTAGGGATTTGGAGGACACCTAACAACTGAATTCTACAGTAAAGGAATTTGAAAAAAAATCTCAAATGAAGGCAATAGTAATGGTTATTTAAGAAGAATATTGAGAGCAGAAAACAATTTTAAAAGTTAATAAAAAACCATTTGTGGAGGCAATAGTAAGGGAATTTTTTAAAAATTTATTCCTGACGGATATAGTAAGGGCCTTGGAGGAAAAATATTTACTTAATGCTAAAGTGAGGGAATTTGATGAAAAATCTCAAATGAAGGTGAAAATTATGAGAGTATACAAAAATTTCAAAAAATATGAGCGTTGACAAAAATTTCAAAAATTAAACAAAAACCATTTCAGAATCCTATAGTAAAGAAATTTTATGAAAATTTATTTGTGGAGGCTAGAGTAAGTGATTTTGAGGAAAAATTTTGACCGAAAGCAATAGTAAGGAAATTTGAAAAAAAATTACAAATGAAGGCTATAGTAACGGTTTTTTACAAAAAATTATAAGAGTAGTTAAAAATTTTAAAAATTTACGAAAAACCATTTGTAAATGCAATAGTAAATAAATTTTTGGTAAATTTAGTCATGAAGGCTATAATAATTGATTTTGAGGAAAAAGTTTGACCAAAACTTATAATAAGAGAATTTGAAAAAAATCACAAATGAAGGCAATATTAAGGGTTTTTTATGAAAAATTATGAGAGTAGACAAAAATTTCAAAAAAGAAAAAAAAAACCATTTCGAAAGGCTACAGTAAGGGATTTTTTGTAAATTTATTCCTTAAGGCTATAGTGAGGGATTTTGTGGAAATAGTTTGAAAGAAGGTGATGGTAAGGGAATTAAAAAAAAATCACAAATGAAGGCTGTAGTAAGGGTTTTTTATGAAAAATTAAAAGAGTAGAAAAAAATTTTAAAAATTAATGAAAACTTGTTGTGAAGGCTGGGAATTTTTTGAAAATTTATTCCTAAAGGCTATACTAAGGGATTTGGAGGAAAATTTTTGACATAATATTATAGAGAGGGAGTTTGAATAAAAATCTCAAATGAAGACAATAGTTAGGGTTTTTTATGAAAATTTTTGAGAGCAGAGAAAAATATAAGTGATTAATGAAAAATTGTTGATGAAGGATATAATTAAGGAATTTCTGAAGATTTATTCTTGAAGGCAATAGTAAGGGACTAGGAGGAAAAATTTCAACTGAATTCTATAGAGAGGGAATTTGATGAAAAATCTGGAATGAAAACTATTGTTAAGGTTTTTTATGAAAAATTGTTGAGAGGACCAAAAAATCAAAAATTAATAAAAAACCATTTACGAAGGCAATAAAAAGGGAATTTCTTGAAGATTCATTCCTAAAGGCTATAGTAAGGGATTTGGAGGATAAATTTTGATTAGATGGCAAAAGTAAGAAATTTTATGAAAAAAATACATAAGAATGCTAGTAAGTGTTTTTTGAGAAATATTTTGAGAAAATACAAAAACTTCATAAAAAATTATGTAAAACAATTTCAGAAGGCTATAGTAAGAAAAAAAAAATTAAATTTATTCGTGAAGGCTCAACAGGAAAAATTTTTAGAGAAGCATATAGTAAGGGAATTTAAAAAAAAATCACAAAGAAGGCTATAGTATGGGTTTTTTATGAAAAAATATTAGAGAAGACAAATATTTCAAAAATTAATAAAAACCATTTACGAAGGCAGATTGCTATAGTGACAAAATTTGAAGAAAAATCTCAAATGAAGACTATATTATGAGTTTTTTATGAAACATTTTCAGAGTGGACAAAAATATGAAAAATCATTTATTAAGCCTATAGTAAGGTAATTTTTTGAATTTTTTTTTCTTGAAAGCTGTACTAAAGGATTTGGAAGAAACCTAATGACGGAATTTGAAAAAAAATCACAAATGAAGGCTATAGTAAGGGTTATTTAAGAAAAATTGTGAGTGAAAAGTTCGCAATTGATCCACATTTATATCAAATATAAGACATAATAGCCTCTCTTACACTCTTACAACACTTGCAAAAAATGGCAAGCTCGCACTTCTACCTGTTTAAGATAGGATTGTTCTATGAACTCTAGCGGGCTTTTTCATGCTAGCTGCCTTTTTGCTTCAATGGAAGAGACATCCTGGAGAAAATAGAGTGAAATTCCTCAACTTCAATCAACGGATGCTAGCTTCTCTTCATCCACTTCAAATGCTTTTCGCGCTTGTTTGAGCTCTTCGTTCATCGAAAGTAGTTCTGTACATCTATGGAGCTTTGGCATGTCCTGGACAGAGTGAATCATACTGAGTCATGAAGATTGCAGATGAGCACTTTTACTACTGTAAGCACCCATATGCTAGGGATGAACAAAGAATAGACTGTATTTTGCCACGAGAAGACAAAGACTGTTGAACACAACGTCAAGTGAGACATGAGAAATAAAACACCTAAGGTGGACAACATGAGAGAAGAAGAATGTTAAGGTTCTATTTGATACCTCCAAAGTGATTAATTAGATGGAGTATTAACATCTACTCAGCAATGAACAATAAGTACCTTGCGGATTAGAAACAGAAAATCCTCGGTCAGTAGCTTCCCTCTTTTTGATGCAATATCTTGAGCCTTGTGCACCTGTACAAATATTAATGGGTCAAACAAGCATGTTGGATTAAAAAAACATTACAGATGAGCGTAAGACATGGACAACAGAAATGGGCTAGAAATTAAATGCACAGACTAGAACCCCAATTGAATGAATATCCTACTGTGGTACCATGCTTAAGTTGGATTTGGCTCCCATCTATCTCAAAAGGATTTTCCTGAAACCAACCTATGTGGGATTACATACTAACAAGTCTCGCACCAAAACAACTACTGAAGTCGTCACTCTTTCATTGGTTCTCAGTTGAACAAGCTTAAAACAATCATAACATTGTAAGAAAAAACTAAAATTCAATTAAACTGAAGATGCGGAATTACCAAATCAGTAACATATTCAACAACAATGTCCTCCACAAGTGCAACAGTTTCTGGAAGAGGCTGCAATAGTTGCAAATACCAAAATTCAAAAACAAATCAGACACATGAACTAACAACAAATTAAAAAGGCCCTCCCAACCGTTGTGGGCCGAGATTCATAAGACCAATAAAAAGAATTAACAAAGACATCCAGTTGTCAGAGTTGACAAAGACAGACACTCCTTGGGAGGAGCTTCCCTCCCCATCCTCTCATCGTGTTGCATCGCAAAGCTCTTCGTGTCACATCATGTTGCATCGCAAAGCTCTTCGTGTCACATTGTGTCTTCATCTAATGGCCCTGAGAACTTTTTACTTCTGACTTACAATTGGAGAGATTGGCTACTTACAGGCACTCATATTATCCATTTCATTGTTAACTAAGTGACATCCAAACTGACATTTTTGAAGAACAAAATTCTCATTTTATAGGATTGTAGAGAATAGAAGTACATACAACTGTTCCAAATACGATTCAGAGGTCCAAATAACATGTTAGGAGTTAAAGTTATCCAAATCATTAGTGCAGACAATGTTAAATACTAAACAATACATAATTTTGGGTGCTTGTGGACTATCAACTAATGTTGATCCACAAAAGTCTCATAGATAGATGTGAAAACCAGAATGAACAGTGGTTAAATCATTGCCACATAAAATACAGGAGCACAAACTTCCAAGTGAAGCCAATTAACAAGCATGACTTACTAATAGAAAGTCAATTATCAAATTCTAATTGTTCATGGAAAATGACTGGGAGAGCCAAGCTACAGTTAAGTCGGACATGACCCTGATCATTGTCCTTTTGCTTTTAAACTTTTCTTGTTCTTTCTTATGATCTATGTCCTCCCTCATTACTACCTTAGGAATTTGTCTTAACAATACTTATTCTCATTGTCACTGAAAGAAAAAGTCCAAGATGAAATCATACAACAAAAAAGCTATGCATATTGCTTCATACATACTTACATTGGCATCATCTCCAAAACCATACATCATGTGTTGCACTGTAACATCAGCAGAAATGGTGTTTGTAAGCATCACATGCACAAAATAGGGAAAGATGGATTAAATGCAATAATTAGAAATAAGAGCACAGACAAAAAAAAATCAAATTCTACGAAGTGACAAGCATAATCTTCAAGTATCACGAAACAAAAGCCTTTTTCTGGACATGCATATCAGGAAAAGATGTCATCACTTTTCATAAGACATACATCTACGTCCATGAAATAGCCAGAGGTGAGATATGGATAGAGATTCTCTACCGAAAAGTTTGTTTATATATGAACAGTTTGGCCACTCACAGTCTTTCTGAAAGACTCCACGCTTCCTTTTAAATGATGCTTCTGATTGTTGAATTTGCGCAACTTTCGGCTTAGAAGCTGATCCAGCAGCAGAATTATGTGCCACCATTCTGATAGCGTCCTAATTGAAATTCAAAAAAACACCTGATAAATCATGAAGATTCTTAGCCATCACCCATTTTACACTCAATAACAGAAAACACATTTTGTTCAAGGTCTAAATGGAGAAAAACACAGTGTAAACATACATCCAAATCATTTTCCTAAAGAAATATACCACCAAAAAATGTAAAATAATAGTAGCAGTTAATATGAGCTTCTTGGGAGCTTGTTTAGAAACTGGTATTCCTACTTATTAGACAATGTTTATAAAATCGTGGAAATTCATAGTAGCATAATCATAACTTCCAATTCTCAAAGGAAACGACCGTAAGCAACATCACAATTGTTCCCACATTTCGCTACCAACAAGAAACACTTCACCTAATACCAGAAACTTTGTTTCCTCATGCTAATTTTAGTGCAAAAATTAGCATGAGGAAACAAAGTATGCAGAAAATTTGGCCAAATAGGTGTTACAGATGTCATTAAATTAGATGGAAGGATATAGAGCCAATATTTCATGAGGAAGTAAGTCATCCAAACTCCAGTAAATTTCATATCTTTTGATTAACAATTTGGTTATGACAACCCCTGTTTGTCTTTTGATACCAATAAACAATCTGAAAATGTGATTAGAGAATAAGACTAATCAAAAAAGTAAAAAGGAGAACGAGATATATTTTTGTGCCAACAAAGGTATCAACAACCTCCTCTTGTAGTGGAGTGACAGGGGACCCAGTCAAGTAGCAAATCAGATTGCACTGAACACTTCAAAACACAAACCTTTACGTAATCCTCATGCCAATGTTGACAGACAATAAGTTGAGAAAAAAGTTGAAAGCTGAACCAAAGTAATGAATTGCAGTGGCTTTATTTGAGGCGCTCTAAAACTTGAATACAGGGTCTTAAGGAAAATAGCATGGAATTGATCGACGAGAGAATATGGTTATCAATGAAAGGAAACAGAAAAAAAGAAAGTAGGAAGCCGGATGTTAATCTGATTGTCCTTTACCAAACTTTTGGATGGATTGTGTAGCCGAATAAAAATTTTTGAATTGAGGTTGTCTGCTACTTTTGTGTCCCTCTATGCATTTATCTTTGCATTTTGTATGAAAAACACTTAAAATCCAGTTTGCAAGGTCGTGAACAACCCAAACAAAATTTAAGTTCAGCTAGTTTACCTTCAAACAGTTCTAGATTTCAGCTCAAGCTTGGTAGTTATCAAACTGATCCAAATTTGGACGGAGACGAGTTCAAGTTATTGATGAGCCAGCTCAAGTTTATTCTTTTATATCCATTCACAGTCAAACACACCACCTAAGAAATAAAACCAAAATTTTCGATTTTCTCACTCCAACGGCCCTCTACAAAGCATTCCAAGCCCAAATTATGTATCTCACTGATCAAAGATTTCACACCACCATACCAATCCCTCCACAGTACACATTCATTTCAGTAATCCAATAGCGTACCAACGATCCTTGCATATCTCAACGATCATACCCCCGTAGATCCCATTATCATATTTGGGCAAAGGAGTCCAGCGACATGCTATAAGGAAACAAAAGAAATAAACTTTTATAATAGCAGATGATTGTTTCAGTGCATGCAATTATCCTATATTTTAAAGATCTTTTGGGAGCAATAAACTGAGTGTTAATCAACAAAACAGCCTAAGGCACTTGTGTACTCTCCCTCACATAGTACTTGTAATGGTCTTTTTTAAGTACACGCTTTCTGGGTAGGCGCATAACGAAATTACTGGGAATAATATCTCCAGAACTCCCTCCTTGGTAGAACGGTGAATTACAGAAAAGAAGGGAATCGGGGCCTGCCTCTGCCGGTAGACCAAAGCGCAAGAGACGGATGGGGCGAGAAGCGGAAGAAGGAACTTACCGGATTGAGATTTGGTTCCCTCTCTCTCAGAGAAAAGAAGACGAGAACAACGTTACAACAATACGTCGAGCACACCTCCAGTTTTCTAGACACAACGACTACACGAGCTCCAGAGTCCGAAGGAGACTAAACGACGGACAAGGGAATTCGATCTCAAAAAATTTTCATGCCTTTTATTCTTTTCATTAAAATCCTTACAGTGGTTCTAATTCTTCTCAATAGATAGAAAACTTATTTATCTATATTTCTTTTCTTTTAATAAATATTTAAAATACTTTTACTTTTTCACAATGTGACCTCTTTTTTGTGTTTTAAATTCATTCAATAAAACACAATTAGCAATATTTTACATTTTATTTTACAATATAAAAAAAAAATATTTCTTTCAAAAGAATTAAAATATATCTTTAAAAAAATTTAAAAAATGTATTTTTTTAACAATATTTTACTTCCTGTTAAGGTTTTAATCTTTTACATTCTATCTCATAAGATAAATACAAATTGAATATTTTTGTAGAATTTAATCACTATGAAATTTAGAGTATGTATTTTAAGAAAAAATGGACTTGGCCTAACCCATTGAAGGTAAAGAATTTCTCTATTAACCTTATACCAGAGTTTCAAAAATTTTAATGGAGAAACCAGCTTCTCTTTTCTTGAGTTTCCCAAACAGTGATTTCTAATGCCAAACACGGATTAAGGATTAAATCTCACTGTTACAACCGAGGAGAGTACAGAAACCATAAGGGTTTCAGCATCAAAATTAGAATACTAAAAATTAGTACATGGGATTTCATGATAATGATAAGAAAGGAAGCTGTTAAGGATAAATTTGGCATACTTCACTAACAGCCTATCATTTTATGTTTTGTGACTTCGTTAATCAAATTGCTGCCGGAGTTGCATCTCTGTTTCACTCTTCCACGTAGCATGACTGGACTGTCCTCTCATTCTTTTGCTCTTCTCCTTATCTTTAATCGTTGAACCTTTCTTCTTTGCTGCTTCTATGTCTGGGTCAGCAGGTGGGCGATCCCCACACTGAGGGCACACCATACCTGTAGCATTCGAATAGGTTTTTGGTATGCCACATTGTATACACATCCTGAGCAACACATGAACAAAGGTAGAAAGAAAAAAAGTGAATGGCACTGTGAAAGAAGAAACAGAATGTTCAGAACATGTTGAGAAGGCTCAAAAGGATTACCGAAGGAGATCTGCGGCATCCTTGGGTTCAGGATTTGTTGCAGAAACTACACGTTTTCCCTGCCCAGTTAGCCCTGTAGAAGATGCAGGAGACACGGTGCCTTCTACGTCAGTTCTTACCCGGTCCCGAATTGCAACTAATTGGGGTTTCGATTCCACAACAGCTCCTGCAAATTACAAGTGTGACCATTATGAATTGACTTTCCTTTTTTATTGGATTCAGATATAACACAGTTTAAATACAGCATCATGCTGGATACATAAATCAAACAAATAGCTTGTCTGGAAAGGCAGAATTCCTCTACAAACACTTTTTGTAGAAATTAACTAACAAACAGGTGAAGAGAGAGAAGTTAGAATAAATCTCAGTTCAAATTTAAAATATATAACCACTTCTTTTTGTTCATTACTCCAAATATAAAACACTGCACAGTAAATGAATATTTTTTTTGAAATGACAGTAAATGAATATGATGCAATAATATGAGCAACGAATTCAATATGATGTCTGATTACAAAATAATATTCTTCCAAAGGAACATGATATGGACAAGGCCAACATCTCTTACTATATTTCAAGTGCTTAGTTTTGATACATTTGGTCCACCAAATACTACAAACATTGATAATCATGATTTAGCACCCACTGCTAGAAAGTAAACCCTTACAAGAAGCACAAGAGTTGAAATGACATAAATTATCTACCACCAGAAACAAAAGCACAGGCTGCTTCTAACTTAAAGTTTGCTCATACAACAGTTCAAGAGTAAACACAAAGAAATCAGGGGAACAGATATCTATAGTGAAAAGAAAATGCAGTTGATGGTCAGAACCTTCCTAACTGTTTCTAGATGCTGCTTGAGGTCTAATAATTCCAATTTTTTCCTCTTTTCATATATTCTTTTTCAGTAAATGTAATGAAATCAAAGAAAGACTAGTAAGCAGGGGAAATGCAGCTCCACCTTTTCTAATTTATATAATCAAAAGATTATCTACAGATGAAAAAGGACCAAATCTAGAAAAAGAAAGAACTACAAACATATTAGAGATGCATTAGCTATGCATTTTGGATATTTTGAACATGGCGAGGAAAAAGATTCATTACCAAGAGACAATATAAACTTTTTGACAATGGGACACATGAGAAGTTTTCTAAATGGGCTGATTGCAGAACGGATGAATAGCTATTTAATTTTTTTTGAGGAAATTGTATTGTATTTCATTTCATAAAATTGCCGAAGCAACACATTACATTTCATGAGTACAATATACTTCTTATCCTAATGAATAGCTATTTACTCAAGCTCTCAAATCTATTCTTTATCTGCATTTTGACTGCCATCCTAATATGATACTTATCCTCAGGTCTACATTATTTTCTTTTCGCATGACACAGAAACTGGTTCTCCCCCTCACATCCAAAAATAGAAACTCATTTCCAGTTTCATCACCATATGCAAATGGTTTAACACCTATCTCTTCATTAAAGTTTTAATATGAAAAACAAAAACACTTTTGTGCAAGTTGAGGACAATGATAAGCAATTTTATACCAAAAAACAAAGTAGGATACCTAATGTGGAGCAGGTACACTTACAAAATTTGGAGAAAACACTACCTGAGATTACTCTTTCTGGTAATTATTACTTTAATGCAACAACAACCAAAGCTTAAGTTTAAGAATCACTATTTCACTAGGTGCTAGGTTTCTGAAAAGAAGGATGCACAACTAATTCTTGAGTAGCATTGCTAGAAGTTTTGGAAAAAATCACAAGACCACTGTGTATACAAGGACAGAATCATAAGCAAAACATGACAAGCACAGAAGCAAAACATAGATGACCCTTTTTCTAGTACAGAACATAAAATAATGAACCTAATACTTAGAAGTAGAAAACTTGAGGAAAATTTAGAACAAGTCTATCACGAAATTTGCCATCAACAACTTCAAGTTCGACAATTTAGTTCCAAAGACAGTTCAAGCTGTACTTGATCTTTTACATTAACTGTTGTTGGTAAAAAATTCAAATTTCTAAACACAAAACTGCCGAAGCATCCTAAAAGAAAGAAGGTATGCCTTCTAGTCATAGTCCGATTAAATAAGGAGTCAAAATTTTGCAGTCTTCAGTTATCTTACCAGCAGGCAGGTCTTTCTTCTCCTTCTTATTCTTCCGCCCACCATACCTTCCCTTCTGTTCCACTTCCTTCACCGAACTTCGCTCATCCACGAAATTGTTAAGAAACGCGGGCGGCCCTGCAACCTCCAGAAACAGAAGCATAAAATAAGAAGAAACAGAGCAAAAAACAGACCCAATAGTCCAAAACCACCCTCCAAAAAACCCAAATTTTTTCGACCCATTCATTCTCGGGAAGAAGAAAAACCTCGGAGAAGGCATCGAAGGCGGAGGGAAGCGACGAATTCGAAGTGGGGTTTCCGAGATCAAAGACCGATTTTTCTCCCTTTGAACGGATTCGGGCGCCGTACCCTTCACCGTCTCCGTCGCTCAGCAGCGAGGAATCGTCGGAGAACATATCCTCCTCCACATTTTCTTCCGCCGAAGAGTAGCCCTGCAACAGTGACAAGCTCATCGTCTTCCTCCCAAGCAGTCCCCTTCTTCTTCCGAATTCCTTGGTCGAGTATGGACTCCGTAGCTGCTGACCGTAATAATCCGCTTATCAAAATTTCGGACCTCCGAGCAGCCGAGCCCGATTACCCAATAATGTTGGGGACTGAATGCTAATAATAATTGGATTAGGATTTCTGGATTTTGATTTAGAAGATTGGGCCGAGGAAAATGGATGCTGGTTTGATTCTATCTCAATTAATGGGCCCAAGCCCATCCAAGCCCATCATTTAATGGACCTAAGTTAGTTACTTATATCATTGTTTTAACTTATAAGACCTGAACCGGAAATGTGCTTACATGGGTCGGATCAATCGGATTAAAGTTACTAACTCCGGTTCAATCGTACTAACAAAATGTTTTAAAAAATGAAGTAGCCCTCAAACCAGTAGTATGTCGGGTTTTGGCCGAACCCGGCTGGACTGGATTGCATCCATGGTTCAACCATCGACTAATATATCTTATAATTTGTATATATTGAATATTTCTATAGGTAATATATAAGATGAAAGAAGCATTAATTTTAGTTGTTCTGATTTATGGTGAACCCGACCGAGTCAATAAGATCCGAACTGTCCTCCAATTCTGGTTTAACCAGACCGGTTCGGTTTGGTTTTTAAAACACCGAATAACATCATAAATAATAAACTTTAATTAAGGCAAAATAAGAAACCGATATTGAACAACTTATTATTGATTGATACATAATTAACAAGAGTTAACTAGATGTCTAGCTAGATTCCTATTGATTTTGGAGGAAATTAAATACTATTTGTAGACGCCAAAATGTGGTTGGCCTATCAATGGTGAGCCTGGCCCTGGATCTGCTGCGAACAAGGCTTGTGCGCATTGGTCCACACAGCCAATAGTTGTTCGCAGTGGCACATGGGACGCATGCGAATAGCTTACATAATGTCCCTCCATTCACCCCAAAATAACATTTATGCCCTATTCGCATACGCCCCACGTGCCGCTGCGAACAGCTATTGGTTGTGCGGACCGATGCGCACAAGTCTTGTTCACAGCAGATCCGGGGCCGGTGAGCCCAGTCGCCCATTAGCCCATCGGTTGATCGTCACAAACTCATCACGAGGTTGTTCATCGATTTTTTAAGCCGCCTATTAGTAGCCCAGTTGCTGATTCGTGTCACTGCCACATCATCAATCACATCACTGCAACATCATCGACTGCATCACTGCCGAAGTCGTCATACTCAGCACCAATTCACCAGCTTCAAGTCATTGTAAGCAACTATGTCACTTGATAGCAAGCCAGCAAGTCCCCTACCGATCATGATTCGGTGGAACGACATAAGAGAGAGAGAGAGAGCTAAATTCTCCACTCTCAATCCACCAGAGAAGCCAAATACAACTAAAAGGACTCTGTCAACTCCCCTATCTTGAGGATCGCATCATAGTCTTCCTCCCTCTTCTCACTGTACTAGCGAAAGAGGATCGACCTCCTCTTTTCTGCGATTGACCTCCAACATCTCAAATCCAGTTGGCTACAAATAGCCAAAAGTGCGGTAAAAAATCATTCTCTCAGAAAAAGCACAGAGATATTCTCAATCAAGAAGGCAGTTCGTCTGTAAGCACTCTGTACGTTCACTGGTGACATAAACAACGCCAAAAACACACGAAAAACAAATAGTTTCGTCCAGCCAACTACAACCGTCGTCGTTCACTAGCTCGGAGGCTCGCAGCTCGTAGTCAACTCGTAGAAGGCTGTAACTTCGCCAAAAACACACGGAGATCGAATAAGAGAAAGATTAGGAGAACGCATCCCCACAATTTCCTAATTCACAACATCAAATTATAAATTTCTTTGTATTCTTGTCGAATAAACCAATCGGTCATGCTGGTTTTTTGCCGATACACTATTCAAAGGCATGCATCACGATGTTGAGTTTGGACATATGCGTGGAAATGTATGCTTTTGTTCCATTAGGTGTTTATTGATCGTAAAAAAAAAACGATTTTGAAAGCTCTAAATTAGAGTGATGTAACACCAAAAGATATTGAGTGGAGTACATTTCTTCTTGGTCCACATTCAAGGAGATATTGTCAAAGAGGAACACTAAGACCATTTACTAGGCTCAGATTTATGTAGTGGTGTTGCCTCTGCTTGAAGATTTTTTTCTTCTTCATTAATTATTGGAAAAAAAAAAAGCAAAACTATTATAAATGATCTTTCAATGGAATTGTAATGGCCGTTTCAAAAAAAAAAAAAAAAAAAAAAAAAAAAAGGTTCCCACCCAATGAGTCGTGTTCAATTGGAACTTCAGTCGTATTCAAGTCCCTTAAACTTTTTTTAGTCCACAGTCAAGGATATGTAGTCAAAAATATGGCCACTGACTTAATGTAACAGTACTTGTAATCAGGGATGAGATTTTATATATAAGTGCATGGTGTTACCTGCACTTGTAGACTTTTAATTTTCTACTTCATCGAGAAAGCCATAAATGGTAAATATTTTTGTGAATATTAATTTTATTTCCATCAAAATTCAGAAGCCCTTACAAGATTGAAATTGCACATATGCAGTGCAGAAACCTACTTGTGACACAATCATAGAGCTAGCTAGCTTAATTTATTTATTAAGATCTCATTATTGCAACAATACTACGTACATTAATTCATAAGACCTTGTAATACCACATATAATTAATCCATAGAAAACGGTAATACGACTTATATATAAATACTACATAAGAAAATTCATGCAGATCAAGCGGTAGTGGAACAACGTCGTTTATGGAATTCGAGGAGCTGAATGCCATGCGCAACAGGGAAGTTCTTCATCTCTGCGAAGCCGGACGCTTGGGAAAGACGACGGAACTCCTTCAGCGTCCGCTCCTTCCCCTCTAAGAAGACGCCCATCATCAGAATGTCGTGGGTGGTCGAATTGAGGGACGCCATATCGTTTCTCACCGTCGACGGGACCACGTATTCGACGACGACCACCTTCCCTCCCTCCGCCGGCAAAGCCTCCCAACACTTGCGCAGCAACTTCACGCACTTGTCATCGTTCCAGCTGTGGAGAATGCACTGCAATATATAAACATACCCGCTTTTTTGTTATCCATGGGTTTGTCCAATATCTTCTAACTAAAAATATATATATATACAGAAAAGATCTCTTATAAAGTGAAAAGGACCTTCATGAAAATGGTGTCTGAAGCTTTGGGGACGGACTGGAACATGTCTCCGGCGACGTGTGTAACACCTGGGTGTCGAGGTGCATTGGCTATGACGTAGGGCAGATCGAAGTTGATGGCACGAATGTGAGGATACTTGGAGACGATCATGGCGACGCAGGTGCCAGACCCACCGCCCACATCGACGATCTCCTTGACTTTCTCGAACACGTCGTAGATTTCAAAAACTCTGGCCATAACCATGGCGGACACGTTATTCATGGCGTCGTGGAAGACCTTGCGGAAACCAGTGCTCTCCTTCTCCATCAACTCGAAGAGTTTCATTCCGTGCGCTCTCTCGAAGGGGACCGCGCCTTCTTCCATCACCGCGTCCTCGAGGCGGTGCAGCCCCGCCATGATGGTCTCGTGCGAGTTCAACAGGTAGTGCTCGACGCACGAGGCGCCATCGCCGGCGCCGGCGCCATGTGGCACCAGGCTCGCGACCCAACTCGACAGGCCGTAGTACGCGGCGGCTTCTTCTTCGTCCTTGTAGGAGACGGTGAGGAGGGAATTTGCGGCAAGGATTCTGAGTATCCTTTCGAGGGCGGCGGCGGCGTTGGGGTTGTTGGTGGGTATTTGGGCGGTGATTTCGGCGGCGGAGAGGGAAGCGCCGGTGGCGCCGGAGTTGGAGATGATTTCGAAGACTTTGAGATTAATGGCGGCCTTCAGCGCCATGGAAGTGCAGACGAATGCACTCAATGCGAATCCACCGAGACGGTCCGATGATGAAGCCTGCAGATTAATATTCTCCATACTACTACACATCGTTTCGATCGAAAAATATTATTATTGTTCAATCTGCAGAACGAGTGGCGGGCCTTGTAATGATCAGGAGCTCCGATGCACTTGCTCTCATATAAGCACGTATTAATACTAAAATCGGAGGCCGGGTTACTGATCAAGACGAAGGAAAAGATGAACACTTCTTCTACTACCAGTAAGTCATTCATCAGGGGCGTCGAGCGAAATGTCTTCTCGTTTCTTTCTACACCATGGACTAATTTCTTCTTAATTTTCTCCTCTTCTTCTAGATTAGATTAACAATTTAGACACGCATCATGGACTTTCTTCTTCTTCTCGGATCTTCTGCTCTTTTTTCTCATTTTCCTGATCTGGAGGTTACAACTGATTAATTTGTTATACATAAAACATGAGATATATCTGTAAATATTTGTTTGTTCATGCATGAAATTAATATACGAGGACTGATATATTAATCTTTAAAAACACATTACGAGAAGATGGTCATACTTCAAACCAAATTAAAACTCCTTGTGGAAATATTTTACAGAACCTCCTGGGAATACCCCAATATTGTGACTTAAGAGTTTGAAGAAAGAAAAATCAGTAAGGTGCATATATGACAGAAAATATTTCAGGGTATGCATGCATGGGACGGCTCTGTTACGGTCAAAACTAACTCAAAATATTCAATAATGTGACGCGCAATGTTGTCAAATTTGTGTAAATCAATGTTGTCAATGTTGCCAAATTTAATGGAAAACAATATTATTGAAAACCCTATAATATTTTTTCAAAAATATAATGTTAACAAAAAGATAAGAAATTAGTAATATTAATGATTTTTAAAATAAATACTTAAAAAATTAAAAATAAAATTTTAAAAATAATTAATTTATTAAAGTAAGTAGAATTTCTGTAATAGTTTCTGCTTTGATAACAGTCTTCACACGTTGTTCATCAATATTGAACGCCTCCTCCTTCACTTTCAACCTGAATATATAAGAACTGACTGAAAAAGGACTCTTCTTACAATTTCTCCAAATCGTGCATCATCTTGTTCTTCGTACTTCAACAAGTACAACTCCTTTGCAGACATTCCCATAATATCCTCACCACTCTCCTGAAAATTAAGCAGTCACCCAAGTTAAGCCTGTGTGATCCTGAATTTGAAGCTGAAGCAGGTACCTATAGTCACATAGGGGAAAAGATTGATCACACATTTCAGATTGCCACCTTCCATCACCATTATTTGTAACCTTCTTGTTGCATTGTCTATCTCCAACTAGCAAGGGGCAGGCCTCATAGCAAAATCTGTCCGTCTTTATAAATTAATGAAACAGATGCCTTAACAGATATATCCAATCAACCTTTTCAGATCTTCCAAGTCCCTCGTCCTTGATTTGTGCCACAGTCTTACGGATATCAACCCTTCCCAAACCAGAGGAATCCTCGCCTGGTAACAAAAAAGTGATATTTAGAAGAAGGAATCCCTGGAAATTGAAGTTCTGTTTTGGTATTCTGTGGTCTTCTTCCATACAAGGCTCAATTGTTGAAGTTGACTCGAGAAAGATTTCCCACTCTTCTGACCCGCTGGCTTGAGGCTTCCCTTCGATATCAAATACACCCTCCCCACCTCAATCTGATCATAGAACTGTTCAGCTACTGCATTAAAGCAGGTCACACGAATTTCTATTTGTCTTTTCTAACTCCATTTTCACCGTGTTTTGATTTGGCAATACAAATTCCTGCAAAATCATTGTGGGAGTACTTAAGTTGGAAGAATATTGCTCTGATGAAAATGTAGTTGTGGGATTTTAAAGACTGAAGAACACTGTAGATTGTCATAGATGGGAATGGTAGGCAGAAGTTAGAAGCATGAAAGTACCATGACATTTGTGGGAACTAGTGAAAATTCATTCACCTTTCAAACAAACAAGAGAGCTTGGAAAGGATAGAAAAGGTAATAGAAGAGAATTTATGAAGCTGATCCCAGCGGAGTCTAGATGAGGCTTTTATAAAGTGAATTTTCATAGACAAATTTGGGTATATACCTACATTTATATTCATTTGTAAAAGTTTGTTGGTGACGGACTACCGTAGATGTTTATTTGAGATATGTTTGAAACTGAAATTGTGCTTTGATTGATTGATGTGAAGATTTTCTTTTCTTTTTTTATTTTATTGCAGGTTCTGTGAAATTTGTGGGGAGGCTGCAACGAATATAACTGGCTTGGGAGATCAAAGGTTCATGGAGGATTGGAATGAGAGAAGGATTTTGGGCTGAGAAAACAATAGCAGCTCCAATGAGAGGGGCAGGTACTAGCGTGGACAACCGTTTTGTAATTTCTTAATGGCCTGTTTGGTCATAGCTTTCATACTTCTATGGTTCTTCCATATAAACATGTTTTGAAGGGCTTAAACAGTAGTACCATATCTCTATTTGTGCAGAATTTTTGGAGTATATATAGTTGTATATACTTTTAGTTTTTTTTATAAATTTTATTTCTTGTTATTGGATGGATTTTTGTTATTTATTACATTTTCATCAAATTTCAATATGGGAATTGCATATCTTGTAATAAAAATTTTAAATATATAAAAAAATTTTAAATACAAATGGTGACGGGCAAAAATAAGTCCCCCATATGTAACTTATTTGTGACTAACCACTAGTCTCCCACAATGAGTTCTAATAGGGACTGTTCATCAATAACCATAGATGCAAACACAATGAGGATTGATATAATCTGTCACCATAGATTCTTGGTGACTAAAGAATAGGTGACATTTATATAGGGACGGTTTATCAGTCACCCATGTTTTGGTGACTGACCTTTCTGTATTTGAGGATGGGCTTAGGGAGTCCACAAAAGCCAAGTATGTACTAGTGAGGGGAGAATGAAGTGAAATAAATGAAGAGAGAAAATAGCAGGAGTTTTTATTTTGTTACTTTTTTTAGCAAGTCGATATCAAATTAGCAATACCCAACACTTCCCTTTTAAATTTTCAACTTTAGAAATAAAAAACTCCCCACCCTTAATTTATTAATTTTAAAATTTATTTAAAACTAAATATAAACTTAACAATCTCTTAACTACAAAGTGAACCTTTTTTAGTCCTCTTATAAATATATATCAAATAAAAATATTTTCACATTTTAAATGTAATATATTAAGGTCGACCCAGTTGAACCAGAATCGGAGGTCAGCCTTGTTCTTATTGACTCGGTTAGGTTCTCTATAAGTCTATAACCAACACTATATTTGTCTTTTTTTTTTTATAGAAACATTAAATATATATAATGTATAGATTATAACCATTGGTCCAACCTGGTCTAATTGGATTCGACAAAAGCCCTAAACCCTACCGATTTTAATAGCCGGTCCGGTTTTTAAAACATTGGTTATGCATGAATGGAAATTAATATTTCCATACGTCCCCTTTGATCATCAATTGCTAACTTGATTTATCAGAATTCAGACAAATATACAATGAAAGAGGTGATGAGGCATGGTCATGGCTTCGATTATGGCGAGATTATAGGAAGGGGAAGAAGAGGATCAGATCAAGGGAGGGGGGAGGACGAGGGTTTGACCTAGTAAAGGAGGAGACCCAAAATAGAGAAGAGGTGGTTCTGGAGAGGGAGGAAAGTCCTGCTGTCATTACCGTTTGTTTAGTCCGGTAGCTTCTCTCCCCCCTCTGTCCATCCTCCATGCAAACCCTGATCTCCCCACCCACCCCACTCTTTCCACCCTCTGCCCTTCCAAACACCCCTCCTCCGCCCATTCTCTTCTCCCCATGGCGGAGTGGGTCGCCCCTCCTCCTCCTCCTCCACCCCACCTCTCCGCCGATGCCGACGCCGACGCCAAACCCCTCGCCTTCGTCGCCGCCGAGCAGTTCCGCTCCGGTACCTACGTCGTCCAAGTACCCAAGGACCAAATTTACCGAATCCCTCCACCGGAGAACGCCGAGTACGTCGAACGGCAAGGCCGGACTGTCGCCCGGAAAAACCCTTGCCTCGCCTGCTTCTCCGGCCTCTTCGGCATCCTCCTCCTCGTCTTCCTCCTCCTCGCCATCGTCGGAACCACCTTATTCTTCACCATCAGACCTAGACTCCCTTCCTTCACCGTCGAAAAGCTGCACGTCAAGAATCCCACCACCTCCGGCGGCGATCGCCGCCACCACCAGCCCCTCAAGCCCTCCTACGAATTCACCCTCGAGTCTCAGAACCCTAACCCGGTGATGGACATTCACTACCCCGCCCGCGGTCATGCCACCCTCTCCTACAAGCGAACCGCCATCGCCGCCGGGAAGACCCCCACACTCCTCCAAGAGCATGGCGAGACAAAAAGCTTCCGCGTCGCGCTCTCCGGCAACAAGGCACAGCTGCCGGCGGTCGTCAAGAAGAGCATGAGCAGTGAAGGGAAGCACGTCAAGGTGGATCTAGCCCTCTCCTTCCGCATGCCGGCGAAGTTCAAGATGGGTTCCTTAACATTATGGACCATGCAAGTGTCGGTGCATTGCGACGTAACGGCCACCACGCTGGCCAAAGGGACCGAAGTCAAGTCGGAGGAATGCCATGCAAAGTTGCAATAACGACGGAGGTTTTAATGTCGGTTAGTATTATAAAAAGAAGACGTTGTTAAATGTAGAGTTTAATCTTCAGTTTTGTGGGTTTTATTTTTTCTAATCTTCATTTAATCAAAGGAGTTGGGGCTCTTTTATTCACTGCTGCATGATAAAGTACTTGGATCCGACTTAAAGAATAAATTAATTAAAATCTTATAGTTTTGGGTGCATCTAGCCAGCTCGTTAATTGATTTTTAATTTCTCCCCTTGAGATTAATTTTCTGAGAATCATTGATATATATATATATATGTGTGTGCGCATAGTACTTTTAATAAAATGGTTTTATTTATACGATTAAAATGAATTAAACCCATATATAATCCAATTTTGTGGTGCCCGACGGTACGCAGCCATTAATATATATATAGACTTAGTGAAGAGCATGGTAATTTTAATATATCTAGGTGCAAATTATGTATCTCAATTGGTAATTGGTGCCAATTAAGCTACTGCGTTATCCTTAATTTCATGGGTGAAAACAAAGAAAAATAATTTTTAAGAACTTTTAATCTAGCTAATTGATGACCTTAATTGTAATCCAAATACACTATAAAACTCAAAACTGTTGGACGTTTGACAAGCTCCAACAGGTCATGATTGGGTTAATTCATGATTGGGTTATATATCTTAATTATAAACAGATCCATCTATTTCAAATGGATGTTACTATTGAAGGTTTAATAAACGAATCGTATTCATATATATTGGGCTTATAAGAGTCCTCTGTTTCATAGGCTTCTACGTCACGAACAAATATAGTTTTGTCATTTGATTTAATTGTGCACTGGATCACACGAATACAGGAGTGACTGACTGAGCCCATATCTTAGTGGCATCAAAAGAGCCAGCCGTGATGCTCAAGTTCCCACAAACGCATGCAGCCTTTTTTTTTTTTTTTTTTTTTTTTTTTTTTTAGTTGTTCATTCTCCTTTTTTGTTTTGCTATATATGTATTGATCAAGAACGTATCAGAGGGAGCAGGTGCATCAGGTTTGTAGCAGACTATATATATATATATGCATGACGGCGGCCAGATCTCATTTCATCTCCAAATCATTTTATCGCAAACAAGGTGTGAAAGGATCAAGTACTTTTTGTTGTCATTCGATCAGCCGGAAATGACACGACCCATTTGTAGATTTTTCAGATTTCTGCAACTTGTTCCTTGTCATTTCTCTGCATATATTTCTTCATCCATGGATAAGCTAGAATCTCACAACCCTTCACTTCCACGTACAGCGCCACCACATATGCATATATTTATATAAAAGGGTGATTTCCGCGAAGACATTAATTGCTACTACATACGTACACGATCGAGAAAAAGAAAACCCAGATCGATCGAAAAAAACACTGTGCCTGCCGCCCCAAAAGCTGTTCGATTAAATATCTCTGAGAAATAAAATTTTACTTCCGTGCTAAGCAACATGTGGACATTGATTCTCTACGATGCATGTCAGCCTTGTTAAATGGATCAGAATTCAGTGAGAGAGAAAGAAGGAAAAAAAAAAAGTAAAGAGTCTGCATGCCGTTCAAACAGCAGAGACATTAACATGAGCTAGTATATGTATAATTGTATATATATGGATCTGCCTAGCTATTCTAAAATGTTTGCACTTTCCACAGCATGAAATATTATATGTGTTTGAGTATCGGATCTCCGTTTCCGAGGAATCCTGTCGTGGTAAACAAGCAAGTAAACTCCCTGGATCATTGCCCAAATCCATGTCTCGGATTTGGGAGGAAAAGAGCTCATGCATGCAGTAGCAGAACCCAAAAAAAAAAAACTAAAAA